>VWYO01019788.1:108021-131161 GCA_013400275.1 Rhadina sibilatrix | reverse complement strand
CTTGCATACTATATTTATTTTCAATTCAGGCATTTACTTCCAATTCAAGTCATTGTATGGTTTTATTTGAAGTAGTCCCACTGTATTATTAGCATGAAAAATCACTTTGGCGTGTGTGCGGACTGTCCTAAGGCATAACTGGAGAGAATAAAAACATCCTTTGATTTTCTAATAGTATTTCATCAATAAGTAAAGAATTTTCACAGGTTAAAAGTTCAGTCAGCTAAAACCAGGTTACTGACACTGCCAGTAGAGTTTAAATATTGTACTGTAAAATGAAAGTTCCACATTAGTTGTCTAAAAGGCATGTTTCTTCATGAGAGTTTGTGATGGCAAAAAATACTAATAGGAGAAATAGTTTATCTAGGAATTAACATACATATGTTCAAACTTTGAATAGAATATTAGGGGCATCGTAATTACAGATAAAATCTATTTTGTTGTAGTACAGCAGAATCCCACTAAATTAATTTGTGCTATAAGCCTAAGCAAACTTTCAATTCTTTTATGTATGAAGAATGAGCTACAGTGCACCCTAAGCAAGTTCACTAATCACAGATTTATACATTAAGTGCCTTGCTAGCCTGTGAGGCATGCAAAGTCTAGAAATATTTAATCAGTTTGGTGGCATTTGTCCTGTTTACCTGTCTCTTTCCCCTGACCTCCAAAGAGGGACTGAACATTTAGTTATGCACAATCAGAGAAAAACATTAAAAAAAGATATCCCCGGCTTTTCTAAAAAAAATCTAGCAAACGAGGCCATCAATTGCTCCTTAAAAACTCTACAGAAAGTTTTTAAACAAGAGTCCCAGAGACATGAGGAAATGAACAAAGTACAGAAATAGTCACTGCATTTCTGTTCCTTTAAGTTTTCAGGGAAGAACTGGGCAATAGAATTTGGTAAAACCCATTATTTGAAGTGCCTATTAAACAAAATAAACCATGTTAGTTTTGCTGATAACCTAATTTAGTAACGAACAGCATTACTAAAAGTAAGATGCTGTTTTCATTAACAAAAACAAGTAATCCTGTACTCATATAAGTCTGAGATTAAACTTACAAAAGCTTCCCTCAGCTTTCCAGGCTATTTTTTAATAGGAAAGTAATGCTTGCGATGAAGGATTTCTTGAAATTCTCCACAAAAATCTACATCAAATTCCACATCAACTCTCAGAGCAGTCTCATAATTTATTCCTTCAGAAGTAGCATAAGCAGGAGGCAAACACTTGGCTGTTCTTCCACAAGTTTACAAATTTATTCTTTTTTTAAAGCTTACTGCTACATATTTTATCTCTTCATGAAAAAACGATTTAAGAACTGGCATCGTATTAAGGCACAATAACTACTGTGATGCACATGTCCAGTGAAGTATAATCCAACATGTAACACTCAATAAGGTAGAACTGAGCCATTTTCCCTTGGATACCAAGGGAAGAGATAGATTTCAGGACTGGTTAACTTCAATTGCTGTAGATAAGTAGTCTTCAGCAACAGTTAAGCTACATAACTGATAAAGTTGCACGAAATTATAAAATACAAGTTAGCTGTATTTAACTTAGGATGATAATCAGGTCAGCTGTAACTTTTGTCAGCTGCTTGTTATCATAGGACCTGATATAAAAATATAGATAATTTCATCTACCATGTTCTATACTATATCTTCAGCATTTTATTGATGAATATAGATTCTTTTGCTCAATATGTAATTATAAGATTTCTACAACCAAAATCTGAATTCTGATTCACAGTTCTGAGTTGTCCAAGTCATCTGTCTGCCAGAATCTTTTCAGACACTGAAGCAAAGCCATTTAGTCATTGAATCTCAACACTGGCCTTTAAATATTCTGTCAATTTATACATCAAGATGTAAAGATAAAATCAGAATGAGTGGTAACTTGGGCTTTAAGGTCTTTTATTTTCTTTCAGTCACCAGTGTATGGAACTTTGCTGATTCACTTTGCATACCTTCTGGAAAATGAAATACAAATGAATATTAGAGTATCATAGCAGTAAATTTCTACTTTCCATCCACTCGCAAGGGCATTAGAGGCTACAAAACCAATTCTCTCCCCAACCCATCTTCTGCGTTTTCATGGTCCATATCATGCTATTGTGCCAGTAAACTGCACCACTCCACCATCTTATTTAGCTTCAAGTGCCTTTTTATGCATTAGAGAAAAACTATCGTATTATGCTTTTATAAAAGATAGTGGTACCCAGCCTTTGTATAAAATGGGGGATTTGGCAGAACAGTAAAAAAAAATTGGTAAGTTATTTACCAACTTACACAACCCATAATTCGTGCCTATCATTTTTTTCAGATGGCACCTAGCAGTCCTTAGGTACCAACATACTAGAGTTATTTTGCACAGCACCATCTGGCTCTTTGGCAGACCCTCAAACCTGGTGTTGCCTCTGGCTTTGTTAATTCATGACAGAGTAACTGACCACTTGAGAGCAGACTTTTGAAATAGCTGGTTGCCTTCCTTCCGCTTTTAAACATTGCTGTTGTATACTATTTGAAACTATGGGAATTGAATAAATATTAACATTAAACCCAAGAGTGCATTAAAATATATTTACCCATTATATGTTTCAGAGACACCTGCAAAAGGTTCATTCCCGCATTTAGCAAATAAAAACACAGTGTTTAATATTAGGGCCACTGAACAGGTGCTTATCATGAACTTGATTATGCCTTTGCAACTCATTTTGCACTTGGAAACCAAGACACCACTTATGACTTGGCCTAGCGCTGCTCCTGGAATTAGTACAAGTCCTAGAGGAAAACAAGACAAGGAGCAGTTACATAAAAATGCAAGACAATTGTAAAGCAATTAAGAATGCAATTTTATGCTAAGAAAAAAATCAAAACAGTTACCTGCAAAATGCAGTCCGTGTGATAGTTTTCAAACCATACTACTCATTACTGCATGAGTAATTTATTCTACTGTTACATCACCTTTAGCCTTTCCAGAGTTTTAACTGGACAGTGTAATTCATAGCTGTCCAAAATTCAACTTCAACACAGCCAAACTAGATGACTTAGGAGCACTATGGGGCATGCATCTCTGAACACCATTAGGTGTCTCCATGGAAATAGAAAATCCTCTTTCATTCTTTCAGGGTTGTTTTGGTTTTTTTTTTTGGTTTGGTTGTTTTGGTTTTTTTTTGGTATTTTGTTTTTTGTTTGGTTGGGTTTTTTTGTTTGGTTGGTTTTTGGTTTTTTTGACATGTCCATGCTCCTATACATCTATTATAAACTTTTTAATAAGGGAACATTATTACTATTATACAAGAGACAGCACAAGATGCAAGAAGACATCTATTGAAAGATTTAAAGAAGTCTAATCAGTGGGTCAGTTTTGCTGTCATAGTCCATATAGTCCACAATGATTTATCCTCTTTGCACTCGAAATAAGTAACTGAGCATTTTTATATGGCTAATCTATAATACAATACAGAACTCAGTATAACTTACACCAACCTGAGAAAGCTAACTTTAGAGACAGTTCAGGTACAATGACAAAACTGCCCAGGCCACAGACCTGGGCATTTCACAAACCATAGTCAATCATAGTTTAAATAGTTTCCATGGTCATTGGTAATGCTTAGACTAATTATCTCAGTTCAGGTACAGCCAGCTTTCAATATTACAGTAGGCATTTCTTTAAAGCTGTACATTTAATAAGCAGTGTCAATATTTTCAACTCAAAGACATTCAGACAAGGTCTCTGGACAAAAAAAATGCAACATTCAGTTTTCCACTTCACTCCTAGATTTTGGTTAACAACTGAGCATCTATTCCAATGCGTTTTTATGTAAAACATGCAGATGCTTTGTTTTGATGCAACAATACTATCTAGTATTGCCCAGAGAAGTAATTCAGAAAGTCCTTCCCAAACATATTTCTGTTGCAGAAAGAGCAGCTCAACTACCATAGCTATATTGCAGCATTCTTCAGCTTAGCAAGACACATTCTAGAAATATTAAATCTGCATATTGCAAGCATCTGTTGGCATTATGGACATTTCTGCCTTGATCTGGTTGCTATTCTCCAAGATTAATCGTGTCAAAGTTAATCATATGATCCTACTGAGAATAGCTCTTCCATCAGATGTTTTCTGTTTCTCCAATACTGAGTTCTTCACAGCTCTCTCCGGTTCTACCCATTACTTCTGCATATCAGATAATAAATAGGAGACAGTAAGCCAGCAATAGAACCAGTTACATAATAGATTTATTACATATTCTGATTAGTCATTTTATTGCAAACTCATTGTAATGTCAGTGTAGAATTAAAGAAGAGAAAGGCAAAGTCAACTTATTTGTGAAAAGCACTCTTTCTTTCTAGCTGCCCTTCATCTTGATTGTTCTGGTAGGGACTAAGATACTCATGTTTCTTTGGCCAATTTTGAATAGGGAAAATTAAATATTTTTCACCAAGAACAAGAAAGGATGCAGTTTCATCAGCACACAAAATCCTCAGTCTACTTTGAATATGAGAAGCAAGTCTTCAGAACCTACAAACAACAAGTAGAGCTATTCTGTTGATGAATTAAGTACTAGGGTACTTACGAGCACGCAAGAATAAAAACACTTTTTTGATTACCACGTTCCATCTAAGTACATTCACAAATATCTCATACAAAAAAGATACCCACATAATCTTCCACCTGTAATGTTAATGAAGTGTTCAACACAGTATATTTAAGATTTAAAAATAAAAATCCATATTACCTCCAAGAGTCGCTGAAAAACTTGACGACTTTCCAAACTGATTTTCTATAAACTTTGGAAGAAATGTGGCAAATCCAGTGGCAACTAAAGCTTCTGAGGAACTGGCTATTATTAGACTCATAAGCACTGGATTCCTCAACAGTATCTATGGGGAGAAATCATCATAACACTCTCAAAATTATTTGATCTTGGTACCAACTGAGATAGAAGTCATTATATTTTAAAAGTAGATACTCTGAAATGGAACTTCAGTATTATGCTTTTCTAACAATCTCAAGCATCAACAAAATGAATGTGCATTAAATTATCAGTCACATTGAAGTCTTTCCTATCACAACATAATAAGCCATTTCTAAAGACCTCTAATGTGAAAAAGAATTTCATTTTTCAGAATATATTCAGTTTCAGCAAATTTGAGATTTTTCTTACCATGAGAGCCACAGGAAAGTCTTTAAAACTTTGTCCAATATTGTTGGCCTGAACCAGTACCTGACTTCCATCATCATGAGTTTCAGAGATTTTTTCAGCCTGAATTTCTGCAGTTCCTACAAATGGTCATATTTATTGACAGTGAAAACATTGAATACCTGCACTCTTAAAAAATGTCAAAAAACAATCAAAATTTGTGTTTCCTTTAGTTGGGAAAGTTATTTCAGAAGTTACAGATCTTCTTGCCTGTTTTATTGGTACACATTAAGAGATCAATAACATTTTCTCAAAATAAGATTTTTGTTGAAAGCATCACACTTCTGTTGGAAGGTCTTGGCTGCAATAAGATATTATCAGGGACATCCTAAAAACTTCAGACTATGCTAAAGACTTTAAAAAAAAAAAAAAATCATTCTCACATTCTCCTGTTTCCTACTTAATTTTTTCTTTTCCTCCATTTCTCCAATATTAGCATAGTATGTCCCTTTGGATGGTCATGGAATTTCTACATTATTCTTGGTGGGTAACACAGAAGCTTTAAATATTGTCCTGAGTGCTTAGCCAAAAGCATCTTTCAAACTTTGACCACCAGTCTTCACACCTAGGTATAAGTTTCCAGTCTTACTGTGCATCATAGAGAATCATAGGATGGTTTGAGTTGAAAGAGGACCTTGAAGATCATCTATGCCCAACCCCCAGGCCATGGGCAAGACCACCATACACAAGAACCTCCCTCGAGCTGATTTCACCTTGTTTAAAGGCTGCATATTCAAGGGGGAAACAAAAAAAAACAAAAAACAAACAAACAAACTTGTCCTCAGATTTTAGTCAAAGACAGTTAACTGAGAAACAAAATCAAAGAGGAAACCTTCAGTCCAGCAGTCTATAACCTGCAAATATGAACAAATTTTTCTTCCAAAGTAGCCAAGTATTGCTAAACCTTTACCTGGTAGGTGCTTTGGAAAGCATGAAAAAGGAATTATAAGAAGCCAAATTGCAAAAAAGCATGCAAGAAATCCTATCCACCATGCTCCAAGCCAACGTGGGTCATCTTGATCCACCTTTGTACTGGAAAAGTAATTCAGAAAAAGCAGGTTTACCTTTCTGAATTTCAGATTTCAGTGAGCTAGAATATCTCCTTTTAATACTTATTTAACAGAAAGCCTTGTAATATTGTTATTTTCTTAGTTTTACATGTATTAAGTTTATTTTTTGCTTTTTTAAACCAACTTCACTAGGCAATTATAAAGATATTGAATTCTACCAAATGAAGCTTTCAACTCATTAGTTAATGTCATTCCAATTTAAAACCTATTCTTTGGACCTGATTTCAAGATTCTGAGCCATTACAAAGATACTGGAAATGCTGCATTTAGAAAGATTCCTCATAATCAATGAGTTATATCAAAACCAATTCAGAAGTTCAGAATGCTATTGCATGGAACTGAAGGCTCTAAAACAGAGGAAATAAAAGTGTAAATGAAATTGCTGGTTTAAACATTAGTACAATTTATAACACTTCTTTTAAAAACGGACTATTATTCAACTGATAGATTTTTCTAGCAAGCTCTTCCCTAGGAGTTATGGAGTAGTATCCTAACCCTCATATTCCAACTCAAAGAAACAGTTCCAAAAGAAATCAAGGAGGTGCACCTTAATCCCAAATAACTAAAGAAAACACATTTTTTGCTACTGCGGCTTAAAATATCTAATATTCAAATGCTAGAACTATTTGCACTACAGAGAAGCTTTCACACACAATGAAGTCAGTCCAGGTAACTCACCTAAAGCCTTTTGAAGTGCAACTTCAAAACAAGATAATGAAGCTCTTGAAAATACAGTACTTTCTGAAAAAAATCTCCTCACAGGGAGAAAAGCTTAATATTTTAATAAAAATTATTAGGAAAAGAAAATAGAAAGCAATAAACTAAGTTGTATCTTGCCTTTTTGGGATCTGGATATCAATATAAATGTTAAGCAGCTGCCCTCCTAAGACATAGCCAATAGCAGGACCCAGCAGAGACATGGCATAGCCAATTCCTAGAAGAGAAAATATATCAAGTTCACCATAACTTCTTTATTTTTTTAAAGCTTTCTTGTAATCAAAGTCTTAAATCAACTTCAGACCAAAAGGTTTCTATAAGTCAACCTGTTCTTTCACTGTCATTGCTTCTGTTATAGCATAAAGAAGTCAATCTGTAATTATGCCTCAACAAGGAAATCTGCAGCTCTCAAAAGCTTCAAATCAGAGGTTCAGCAAAAGGCATTTCACTGAATGAAATGAAGCTTTTAAGCATTATTAATTGCTTTTTTTGCCCATTTTGTGCCTACATTTAAAAGATAACGTGAAAAAAATTAATGAAATTATGAACACTGGTTATTAACTGTATTAACCATAATCTTTAAGAACTTATTTATTTGAACCTAAAGTTAATAATAATATTATTACTTGAATCTTAAGTTGTTTTCTAGATCTTCTAAATCCAGAAGACAGTTACATTACAGTATCTGACTGGAGTAGTATCTGCCTTAAAATACAAATCCAAGGCTCTCAAAAGCTGCTGACAGTTTTAACAAAAAAAACCCCAAACAAACAAAAAACCTTACCCCCCCCCCAAAAAAAAGGTAACATCAACCTGCAAAGTTGCTAGTGTCACCATACCCTACAACAAGGTACAAGACTTTTTTGATGTCACAGTAGCATTCCCGGCCTACCAGACAGACTTCTGTTGCAGTTTAGCACTCACTGATAGCAGGAACACTGTCTCTGCAGATTAAGGTTTGCAATTAATAGCAACTAGATCCATCTTTAATTAGTAAACATGCATTCCTACTGTTTCCCCAGGTGAAATAATCTGTATTTCTCATTTTTTGCTGAAGTGCATGCACTAGTACCTAATTTTCCTCTAGTAAGAGAAAATGATGGAGGAGTCAGGAGGGTGAGAGGGGTGCAAGAGGGTAAAGCAATGCAAAATGTGACAGTCAGATTAAAATAAATATTGAGTAGATATATCCCAGGTTTTCCCACATTCCGGAAATAGCAACATGGTCACAGGAGTTACATTCATATTCATCCTACAGAACTTCAAACTGGCTTAGAAAGTGCCTATTTTCTTCCAAATGCTCAATTTAAATATCACGTGGAATCGTATAACTTCAGTGGGCTTTAGCTGTAGATGTCCCAGTCCTCATGAAAAGGCACCCAGTGTAGAAGAGAAATACCAACTTATACCAAGCATTCCACGCTTACAGTAAGAGGTGCTAGCAGCTATTTACAGACAATTTCAGGGGTGGGTTCTGGGTTGTTTTTTTGGGGTTTGGGTTTTTTCCTGCATTGCATAAGCCTTCTTCTATAAGATAAAGCAACATGACATACTTGAACACTTAATACATTGCATGAAGCAAGAATCAAGGTTTAGTTACCTACCCACTCACTTGCATTCCAGTGCAAGTGGAACATATTTGTTATATTAGGCAGAATACACTGCTCTTCTGAACTCAACTCAGTTGCCTGAAGACTGTGCATGCATTAGTTTATTTCATTTCTCTTTTTTTAGAAGTATGAACACTGAAACCATTCTCCTGAATTTTCAGGTCACTTCTTGTTCCCTCAATCATGCAGACACCCCTAATTCTGCTCTATTTATTTCACTGGTTTCAGGGGAGGAAGCAGGGGAGAAAGAAAAAATGTAATATTATCCGTCTCAAAATAAAGAAACAGCAAAAACAAAACTTGTCTTTTCTAATCTAAGATCATATGCATCTATCCTATTTGTTGGCATCAAATGGAGTAGCTTGCCTGGAAAAACTGTGCAAAAATTGCATGCAAACAGATAATGACTTCAAATTTGCCCCTTGAAATATTGATTTAGTCTGAAAACAGTCCTGGAATCTGAGATGCTTTGAATTCCTCCTGCAAGTTACAAGTAGAGATAATATGGTTTTAATCAGCTTACATATGAGAAGGAGGAAATAAGTATCTTCATAACCACAGAAAATACACTTAGACTGCAATGAACTTGGCAATAAAATGGCACATAACCTAGAGAATGGTGACTAAAAAAGATTAAAAACCATTGCTAAATATTAGTACTCCTTAGCTTTTCAGCAGGCCAAGTGAAGTGATCTCTGTACTTCCAGTACGGCCAAGTGTCAAATTTGTATGTGGCTAGAGAACTGTATTGATCACATGAGGCACACCAGTGCTTATGCACTGAGTGGACAGTCAACAATGAGAAGGTAAGTAAATAAAATTATCAAAGGATACAATATGATCTAGCTACTGACCTGGCAGGTACACAATATTTTTCAACACCTATGACTAAAATTAAGTTTTTTGCTGCAACTTATTTGGTTGCTAACAGACAAAACACATTAACCATTTAACAATTCTCAGTTACTGCCGTGAAAAGATGACAGGTGGTGTGCTCAAAGTAGCCTTACCTTGCTCTACAAAATAAAAAATTGAAAAAACTTTGTACTTAGAACAGACTAATATCTAAATTACACAGTAACTGATTACTGGAGTAATACTTTATGCATGTAAGTAACAATTATAAGATTGTTTAATTCAAGGAATTCATTAGAACATTTGGAATGCATTGCAGTCTATGGTCTAACCAGACAATGTATTATAAAGAGTTTTAAAGTTACCTATATAAAGAGATGACATGTGTTTTGGGACACTATCATCAATAAAAGCTGTACCCAAAGTATATAGAGGAGTTCCTCCAACTCCCAGCAGCAGCTGTCCGAGGATAAAGACATATAGATACTTGTGAAGTGAAGAGTTTGTGCTGGCACTGCAAGTGGCATTAGCAAAGGTAGTTTCTGCAGTTTGACACGTGTTGTCTGAAAAACAGAGACAGCAAGGCTTTACAATTCAATTACCCAACTCATCACAGTCCAATTTGAAAAATGATCAGTACTGAAAGCCAAACTAAAAAAGAATGCTGTCATGTCAGACTCCCATTTTAATTTTCACACCTATTAATATATCCAATATGGCAGTGCCAAGCCTTCTGTGATATCATATTCCCCAAAATAAATAGTAGCAGGGCTTTGTTTTTGTCTCCTCTCCAGGAAGGCAACAGGAATGAAATAGCCTTATAAATATGCGTTGGCTTGTTGAAAGTATTATTGGCCAGATGTATGAAAAAACCAACCAACCACCTGTCAAATGGTCATTCCACAGGTTATGAATATTCCTTTGCAACAGACACTTCATTGTATTCTTGTACCTTGTAACAGTTCTGAGGAGCACTAACAACTTCCACTCATAAGTGACAGAGCAGCCTGAACAACCTGAGGAAATCTGCACCTGATGGAAAGTGCAGTCTGTCATTAGCAAAGATAATCCTCCCTTTACATTCACTCTTCTGAGAAGTGTTTGCCTATGAAAAAGGAAAAAAACCTTAAAAACCTACATCACTATCTCTCCTAGAATACACACTGCCGTGTCTCTAAAAGGAGAAGTTAATGTAAAGCCTCTGTATTTGTGCACACACACAAAGAGGAAAGTAGTGGTACAGCAATGTAAGGTTGTGTCTGCTACTGTAATATTTGGCACTACAAGGAGGGAAGAGAAAATAGGTAGTATTGTGTTGTCTTCTCCTTTCTCTTGCTATCATTGCACTTTTGGTAGCAGAATACCAAGAGACAAGACGTAGGAGAAACATTTCCACGTTTCTCCACATAAGAGCATAAAACCCTAAGAAAGATGACAAACCCATCAGTTTGGTAGTAATGAGCGCCACTAAATAAATATATGAAAATGTCCTCCAGATCAGATAAGTGGACTGATTAATTCACACTATTCAACTACAAAATTATTACAGCCTTTATTTTCCTTAGGCTCTTTTACATCTGAGAACATTCTTTACTTACACAAAGAAGGGGCAAGATCAATCCACACTTATGGGCTCACAAAAAAAAAAAAAAAATGAAAGTAAGTGGTGGCCACACACGAGGTATTTAAAGAAAACTTATCTTAATCATTACTTTCTGTAACAATAGGTGCTACAGTGCCATTACATAGAAATAGGCCAACACGTGGGATAAGAAAACCTCACTTCAAAAGGAAGAGCCTTTAAAGTTTTCCTTCCTTTCAACGTAGGAAGTATCCTGGGTAATCTGTCCCAATGTTTGGCTCTCTTCACAATGAAGTTATTTTCCTTGTGTCAAGTGAGAAACTACGATTCACATTTGCTGTCACAGGCACATTGAAACATGTTTAATTTTTTTAAATGAAATCCGAGACTGAAGTGTAAAAGTACACTGCTTATAATATTTGCAATTTTCACAGTGCTCTGCGCTGTCCGATTAATAAAATTGATTCTGTTAGGGATACACCAGCAGGGGGAGCCCCTGACTGCACACACTGAAGCCAGCCGAGGCACTGGTGGCCCTTGCAACCTGGGAAAGTTACCAGAACAGCTGGTCACACCTGGGTGTGACTCAAATTTGAGTCTATAATCTTTCTGAAGAAGAGAAAACACGTTTTACTGTGGCTTAAAAACCAACCAACCAAACAAAAAAAACCTAATAGGCAAAACTAAAACACTGATTAGCAAAGTTTTCAATACAAAATGGATTAAACTATTTCTAGGAAGTAGTATTATGATAAATAAACGATCAAATAGATTTGTAGAGTAGGATATGTGTATACTCAGAATAAAAGTAAATTATCTCAAGATAAAGCAGTAATTTCCAGGAAATCTGTAAGGTTTATGCCGGAGGCTAGATGGATTTTGTATTTCAGACTAGACTTATTAATTAATATGGCAGCCACATTAAATACCACATTGAACTGTAAAATTATCTTGCATGTAAATGTCACTGTAGTGACAAATAACAGGCAAACATTAACAATCAAGTAACCAGCTAGTAACAAGACCTGTTCAGAAATAAGTGGTAGATTTTAATACAAAGCATCAAATACAAGCATAATAATAATAATAATAGTAATAATAATAAAAGCTCTACAAGTGACTCACAGAAATAATTAAAAAGGAAGGCTTCTGGGCTGTGGTGCTATTAAATTCTGCAACTAATTGTATAGTTACAATGTTTCTTCAACCTCAGAACTAGCTAAACCAGACATCCCATAATCCTGTGCTGTGGTTTACTTGACAGTTCAGAGATGCTGTTGCACTGCACCTGAAGATTTATGTTGACTGCCATGGTGCAGACATTCCCTGCACTCTTAGTCATTTATCTTTGACAGTGTTTTGTTTAAGTCAGCTTAAGATCTTAAATGTCTTTCACCACAGGCACAGCATAGGCACCTGCACTACAAGAGTGAAAACAGCAGGCAAGCTGTCAGCTGACAGTGCTATGGTGAGGAAAACACATTCCAATTCAAAAATTCCCCACTGCTTTTTGACTTCAAAAGGCCATGTAGAACATGTCCCTAATAAAGTTATCAGTATCTACAGCAATCTTCAGTGATGGATGTTGGGTGAAACTCAGGTATAAATTTGCAGACGACACTAAGCTGGGAGCATGTGTTGATCTACTGGAAGGTAGGAGAGCTTAGCAGAGAGACTCGGAACAACTGGATGGATGGGCAGAGTCCAATAAGATGAAGTTTAATAAGTCCAAGTGCTGAGTCCTGCCTTTTTGCCACAATAACCCCCTGCAGTGTTACAGGCTGGGGATGGTGTGGCTGGGCAGTGCCAAGGCAGAAAGGGACCTGGGGGTTCTGGTGACAGCAGCTGAACACGAGCCAGCAGTTGTGCCCAGGTGGCCAAGAAGGCCAAAGGCATCCTGGCCTGGATCAGGAATAGTGTGGCCAGCAGGAGCAAGGAGCTCATTCTTCCCCTGTGCTGGGCACTGGTGAAATTTGTATTTGAAATACAAATTTCAATTTAGTGGCACACATGTAATACCGAAATTCAATTTCAATGGCATTAATCACACTGTGCTGTCTAGTTTTGTGAGAAAAGTTTAAGAACTGAGAGATAGCTACACCCATGATTTAAGTACTGCTTTGTTCAGTACAGTTCAGTACTGCTTATTTCCTCTTTATTTCAAATAAATCCAGAAGCTAAAATCAATATATTTTAAAAGAAGGTAGAGAAACTTGTTGAATTAATCAACATGCCTTTAAGAGTTCAAAACCACAAAGGAATTCAAGAAGTAGTCACCTTCCAGGTAATATGGTAAGTCTAACAGCTTTAACATTTCTCCTGCATTGCTGACCTAACTTGATTCCTAGTTACAAAGCGATGCCAGATAATTTTTTCTTTAAAGTGAATTTTAATTGCATTCATCAAAGCAAGAAAAAAAATAATTTTATTCAAATGTTGCTTAAGAGCAAGAACTGATATTGGCATTCAGATTGATTCTGGAAAAATAAAGTTCACTGTGCAGAAAGGCAGCTCTCGAACTTACAAATTTCAAAGAACCATTTTTCAGTTACAGATAGCAAGCACCCTATTTTAGGATATTCACAGATATTAACTATGTTGTGCCAAATAAGGAGTTGCACCACGTTGATACAGAGATTTTGATTTTTTAGAGTAATTTCCAAAATAACCATAAACTTACCTTCAATTTTATTTCCATACTGGTATTTTCCACTGCTGAAGTGTGGTAAGGAAAATACAAGTGAGCCCAGTCCTAGCATAAATGCCGAGAAAGCAAGCCATCTTGGTTTGTGCCCTCTTTCTCCAAAGTAAGATACAAACAGTGACAATGCACAAAAAGCAATGTCATAGCTTGCAGAGATTAAGCCAGTGAGGGAACTGCTCAACTCATAACGCTTCTCAATTGTTGAAATACTAATGTTAACCAGGCCATTTACCACAATACCTACAAAAATAAAAATAGGAGAAAATTAATCAAAGATACTTTAATTCAACAGAGTTGCAGAGGTAAATTTATCCTTATGTGATGGAAAGGTTAAAATTAATATATACTTATACAAGGCTCCTTTATAAGATATTCATTAGCTGTAAAATACAGGTACAGAGTAGATCAATACAGTGCCAGCTTAGCCAGCTAAATTGGACAGGACCTAAGAATTTGTCAGAAGCACAGATTTCAAACAGAATGCATTATGGTGTCATAAGATACTTTAAAAATTACAGGTAATTTAGTCAAGGTTAAAACTTGCATTAGAACGCACGCAACGACTGAAGCAAGCTCAGGACATAGTTTTTCAAATTATTGCAACCAACCAACTCCCTGCCACCACAAAAAGAAGATAAAAGAAGGCTTTTGAATGAACATGCATCCTATATAATATAAAAAAGTGTAAAGCTATTTAAAAATTCTTTGCAACTGTTTCAGAGCAAAGAGGTGATTTCCTCAACTGAGCAAAAAAGGTTTGCCCCTTTAATCTGTAACTTCCCTGAAGCAAAAGTATCAACCAACATGGAAAAAAGTCACAACACAAGATGCCCTACTGAAGCACAGATGAACTATAAAAGAATTAACTAAAAGTAGAACTAGGCTACAATTGCCAGTGCCTTCTTAGACACTCTGTCCATTTTTACAAAAGCATGGTCTGTAGACTAACTTGAATCTTCTACCCTGCTTCACATTTTGTTTCTGTGAAAAAGCCCGGGAGTTTGGTTTTAGCAGTCCAAAATAGGATTCAGTTAGAAGACAAATAGTTGTAATTATACCACTGTCAGATAACTTTATCATAGTCTAATAAAATTTCACCTATAATAAAATATATACCTGAAAAAAAAGTTGTGAAGTCTTAGAGTCAGAGGTACAAATATGTTTGAGTTCTGTAACCTAGCAGATGACTAATGAGGATCTCCCCTGACACACGCCCTACAGTTACTACTCTTACTCTAAAATTAAAACATGATTTTCTACTGTCATTCTAAGAAGAGAACACAAGACTAGTGACTGAAATGTGTTTTAAGTTAGTTAAGTTAGCATTGCAGCATCCATAAGTACAACTACTTGAGCCAAACTTCAACATCTCCTTAGAGCACTCCAATGTATTTAAAAATTACTCCAAATAAACCAGCTTTTTTCTAACAGCCAAACTTCAGCTTTCTATATGAAAGCATCTCTTGGCACAGTATTAGTTCCAATACCCTATTACAGCTTCTTTATTAGGGCTGACAATTTCACCTGTCAGTTTAGTCATCAGACTTAAATTCATATAGGATTGACACAAGTACTCAGGCATCCTTCCAGTGCCAATAGTTACACATTCAGTAACTTTGTTTTCCTCTTAAGAAGCATTAACCAAAGAACAATATTAGCATGAAGGAATGAACAAGTTTTTCCCATCTGCTAGAACTTCAAACATTTAATAAGGCTTTAAAACACCTGTATGAAGGTGTGTTACACAGCAAGTGGATTACAGAACTAGAAGAGATTGACTTTTACCTGTAGTTTAAGCCACTACCTTTCATTTACATCCTAAAAAGCCATAAAACCTTCTAGTTAATTACACTGGATATATAGACTTCGCCTGTAAAAATGAAGATGTGATGAATGGCAGCATAACTTCTCCAATTACATCACCTGGTGATTAATTACTAAAGTCTCTTCAAGAAAGACAGAACCTGGCTGATACTAACTTGACCTGAAAAACAAATTCTGTAAGTATACAAATTGTAGGATAGAAATTGGGGTTTTATCTCAACCAAAATCTTGTCCTGCCACGTCTGTTAGATACTTAGGTATAGTGTGTACTGATGCACAAAATTCAGATTAATTATAAACTAACTTTATTTGATATCACAAAACACAGTATTTTTTGTCATCTATTCAACAAAAATATGTATTTTGCAGTTGTTACAAGAATGGTAGCTTTAACAACAGGCACACAAAAATAACGATGAAAAAGGCCTTGGTAAAAGTACCAGGTCTAATCAGCCTATAACATATTAGTGATATTCAAAGATTTTATGTAGATTAGACTGGACCAGTCTCAAACAGTGGTTCTGTTGTTTTATTTACTAAAAAATATTAATGACATGAGAAATAAACAGTCCTTCTTGTACTCAAAATAGTGAGATAACCTCTAGCTTGTTTTCCACTACAGCTATGAACTGCAGCATATCCAGTTACTGTATTATTAGATGCAATCATGCATTTAGGCAACTCTAAGTGCCATACAGAAAGCAACTATTAGTCATGTAAAAACACTCTAGGCAAAGAAGTGTTTAGTATTCTGGAAATACAGGTTTCACATGTACTTGAAACAGAAAGGGCAAGAAATTACAGTCAAGTTCCACCTGAAATCTTCTGAGAAGCTACAATACAGCATATCAGGTGCTAATGATAACAACCCATTTTCAAGAGCAGCTAGAAAATATTCTCACAACTACATGCTTTCAGTTAGATTCACAACATACCACGTCACTGCAGATAATCATCCACTATGTTCACTCCTTTAAAAAGTCCAGTATAACAACTTACATTCATCAAAAGCGTGTTATGGATTACTGATTAATCTTCAACCTTATTAAGAAATAATCTTTTCTAGAGGTGCAATAGGCAATTTTAATAGATACATCTTATCTTCCTCAGTGATGGCTTCTGTAATTTGGAGGGTAAATCAAATCAATAGACCTGTTCTGACTTTATGATGCTTGTACCCCCAATTGTCTGTTCTGTTTATGCTGGGTATTAAGTTCTGCACCCCTAAGACTGGTTCCAAGAGCAAAGGGGGAGAGAAGAGGTGCACAGTTTGCTTCCAGAAACTGCACTTGCTCCCCCACATCCTTCACAGACTGTGTTGTCTGTGTCTGCGGGAGAGAGCTCTCCTTTGCTTTTTAGTTAGCTTTAGCTAGCTGAGGCAGAGAAGTTCCCTGCACCTGGAACTGTTCAAACCTGCTCTGGACTGAAAACCCAGAAGAGCACCAGGAGCTCACACCTGTGGCACATTGTGGCCCAGCACAGCATTTCCAGTGCCAGAGGGACTGACAAGAGACTGAGCGAGCTGAGCAACACCCCAGGAACAGGACTTTCTGAATTTGCCATCTCTTCAGAACAGTGAGAGGTTTCACTGTTTAATATTATCTAATTTTTTGTGTTTGTGAATATTTTGCTTGTTAAACAAACAAGCTTTTTTCCACTTTTCTTCAAGGAAATATTTTCCTGAAGAAAACCAGTAGGGGAAGGGGCTACTTGAATGTGCTTTTCTAGAGAGACTCCTTTGGGAGTTTCCTCCCAAATTTGCCTTAAACCAGGACAGACCCTAGAGTACAATATTAGGTCACATAACTTCAAAATCCTAGTTGTGTTTTGTGTGCTTTCATCTAAACTCTGAAGCTGCAAGACCTGAGTTTCACACACAAGCCTGAATTTCTTGCTGATGACCCTTGTTTTTCCCACATCTCAAAAGGAATTGGAGGCTGTCTTCTGCATCCCGTTTCTTTTATGTTCCAACCAAAGGAAAGTCTCTTGTCAGAAAATCCAGCTAGCACATCAAGCATGTCACAAGATCTGTAATAGCCATGCCTACACACCAGCTTCCAAAACAAACATCCAAAACAAAACCTTAAAGTTTCCTTCCTTTAAGGCCCTAAACCTGAACTAGATTCGTTAGGTGCCTGGCATACATACACAGTTAGATAACAAGAAATAGCTGGATGGGTGGCATAAACATCACCCATAACCTCCTAAGGAAACATAGATTCTTATGATACAAGTTGTTTTTATGATTGGGAACCTATCCAGACTACAATCAAGATTTTAAAGTATGCTGAGTTTGTTATTTAGCTCAACAATCAGATCAAAACGAGACCAATTTTAAGAAATTTAGACATTTTAGAAACATTCAAGACACTTTGTTTAGTTTAACAATCTTTTCAGTGTCATATTCAGGGCATTTTTAATTGCCTATCAATATCCTTATGCCACCCAAAAAAATTGTATGTGTATTCTAAAAGTCTTCCACTACTCAGCTATTGAAACCTATGATATAAGAAATTCTTAAACAGACATCCCCCCACCCCCCTTCTTTTTATTTATAGAGAAAACAAATTTGGCAGGACAACTGCAACAGTAATCATCTTCTGATCCTACCAGCTGTAGCAAGACCTTTCAAATTCAAGCAAGAAACAACAGGCTTATCCCAAAACTTTCTAAATACTTCTTTCTAACACTAAACTTACATACTAAGACCAGATCAAAATCTGAAGGGACTAAACTCAGAAAAAGTTCACAGAAATACATAGTAAGACATGCAAGCACTCTCCAAGTATCACAAGTAGCATTAAAATCCTTCTAGGTTTCAAGCAGGGCTTCCAATTCTCTTCTCCCTCATACCATTCCAGTTGCCTCAGTGTGGTTCCAGGTGGAATGGAGCCATCCACACCAAGCATTTCTTTGGTGTAGGCTCCTCTCTCCTCTAACATCAAATATCCAACATTCCCCTCCACCTCTTTATACAAAACCCTTTATAAGTAACAACAAGGACCTTTAAAGCAAATTGTTCAGGAAACACCCTTCTCTTTTCTAGCTAGTCAAATAAACTTGAAAGGTCATGAATACTTATCCAATCACTCCTTTTGGCAGAAAAATGTCCAAGTTTCACAATCCTCAATTTTTAATACTCTTTACAGTGATTCTTCTCCTCCCCAACATTTCTATTTTCTAAATCCAAGGCTTGCTAATGCCCTAACCAATCATCACAGAACACCAAAAATATGGACAAGAATCTCTGAAGCCAAACAGGAATTTAGGCTAAGCTGAACTTCAGGTTACTCCCAAGGTCAACTTCTGGTTAAGTTTTAGGGAGATGGCTGCACTGGGATTCACAGGACAAAATCACAAGTTTTTGCTGTTTTCAAATTTACCCCAAGTCCCACCCAACCAGGCCAGAACAGTGTTTCATTTAGCAAGCAGGTAAGAAAGCAGTGGGGTACTACAATTTTATATTTATATGGGTGTTTTAATCCCTGGTCTGTAACTCTCTGCCTGTGTGTGCACACGAAGCACTATTTTCCTGCGGTCAATGGGAGGATGCAGCACTGATAACTGCATGAAGCAAAGAGCTGGTAAGACTGTAGACTCAGCAATGGTCAATAAAGTACAAGTGGAAAGAAGAAAGGAGAAACAGACTGAAGTACAAAGAGTATTACTATGCAACTTCCTCACCCCGGACACAAGTGTATTTTCTTCCTCCATTACCGTCACTGCTCAGTAATGGCACTAGAGGAACCCTGTCTCTCCTTGCCCTCCACCCAAAACATTCATCACTCCTTCCCCGCCTTCTCCAGCCCAGGCTCCCGCCCGGTTTCCCCCAGCCCCGGGATGGGGAACAGCCTGTGCCCCGGGCGGCAGGCACAGGTTACCTTGGAAGATGGCCAACAGGCTGTAGGCAGCCAAGTACCCCCCGGGATTGTTGCAGAGCTGCAGAACTCTGGGGTTGCAGGGGCCCCACCCGCAGGGCCCCTCCTCGAGGCCGGGGCTGGCGGGGCCCACGGCGCGGGCATCTGCCCTGGCGGGGCCCGGGCAGCACTGCCGGCCGAGGACGGAGCCGGACGTCTCGAACGCCGGGTTCTCGATGCCGCCGTCCTTCATGGCGCCCGAGGCCATTGCCAACCGCGGCTGCGAGCGGCACCCGCGCCCAACGCTCCCCTAAATAGCCCGAGGGCGGCCCGGCCCCGCCGGGCAGGTGGCGGCGCTTCCGCCGCCCCTCCCGGGCCCGCCCCGCTCCTGCCCCGCGGCCGGCCCTGCTGGGACAGCTCCCGGCCTTCAGCCGGTCACCTCCGTGTTCCCCAACAACATTCTTGCTGAGGGAAAAAAAGGAATAAAAATAGTTATTAATAATAACAGTTGAAAATAATCAACTGGTGGTGGTGGTGGTAGTAGTAGTAGTAGTAGTAGTAATAAAAATCACGTAACTGAGAAAAGTCATCAGGAATATTTCTTTCGGGGGGAAAAAAAAAAAAAAAAAAGTTAAAATGTTCCGTGTAAGTGTTGCAAAAAGGGAAAAGTTGCAAAATGTACGAGATGTAGTACTTTCCCACTTTAGGCAACATGATCTGCCCACAACAAAACTTGGACATTTGCAGATGCTCTCCTTTTGAAAAACTATTCTCTTCCAGTACCTCAGAAAGTTTCCACATGCTGGAGTTTCCAGTCATTAAACATATTGACTCAAGTTGCAGATTATCATGAGAATTTGTCAAGGACATAAGAAAGTTTGAGTTTGTTTGAATTTAGTATAAATTATTTGACTCACTGCACAAGAGTACTGGGAGACAGTTTGGGAATCTTGACTGAGACCTGTCACCACTGGTGCTCTTCTTTGGGCAGTATCAGTTAGTCCTGAAAACTTCTTCCCCTTTAAAGAGTCTGAAATATTTTAGAGTCAAGAGAAAGAGGATTGAGACCGGAGACATCAGCAGTGATTTTTGGTTTCACAATGAAAGCCAGGTCATCATCCTAAATCCCCAACTACCAATTCTTTGAGACAAGCACACATTTTCCAGATTCACATAACAACACAAAAACTAAATGGAGATATTCTTCTGTAAAAAGAAAACAAGTTAGACAAGAGGATATGTTTCTATTTATTCAAATAAATAAGCTGAAAATAGAAAATCAGCTGGTTTTGCTGCTTCTGCAGCATCTTGTAGAGACAGTGTGTGTTGGCAAGAGGTGGAGGGCACGGACTTCCCTGGATCTTCTCCACCCTCCTCCTCGGCCACCTCAGGGTCCCTCCGAGATGCTGTCCCACCCCCACAGCCAGAAGTGACCTTCTCAAGCCCGCAGGAGTGCAGAAGGCTGCTTCCCAGTGTAGCATTCCTCTGCTGGTCACTGGTGACCACTTGGGACCACTAATTTCAGGGGTCCCAAGACCTGAAATTAATTGTAATTTCAGGCTATAATCCAGAATGCTGTTTCCTCAAGTGGCTACCAAGATATATCGTAGTTAACAGCTTCATGAAAGCTCTAAGAATATGCATAAACCAGCTGGCACACCACTCTGTTTAAAGGAAGAATATAGTAGAGACTTCTTTTTGTGTTTCCATTTTTTTGGTTTTGTTTTATATCCTCCTAATTATAGTACAGTAGGACATGCCATTTAAAATAACATCCTGATTTTTGCTAGAGTGCCTGCATGCTTGTATAGTAAGAGTAATCCATGAAATTGCTGAATTATTATATGCTAATAAGACATGAAAATATTCTTTGATCTACCAGATCTGCTAGGTTTGTTTTTATCTTCGTCTAGTTGTCACACTACCAACTGGTGGTTTTGTTTTATCACCACAGGAAGGTGACAGAACGGAAGGCAAAAAGAGAAGCTAGTGAAGTTTGGTATGACAAAAAGTGTGTTCAGATGAAACCAACAACATTTTTAAGGAAACTGGGGAAGAGGGTAGCATTGTGGTGTCCAGTGTAGGCCTAATCAGGATATTAAAGAGGGAGTGGAATAATTGAAAAAATTAAATTGGATTGAACTTTTGAGAATTTATACCACACTAGTAAAGTACAGATTTTAGGAAAAAGCTACAGGGACAGAAAGAGAGAGACAGACAATAAAATACGTATTTTTGTGCTGGTTATGTCCCCAAAAGCAATTTACAGAGAAATGCAGAAGATTTGACCAGTTTTTATAAACCGCTTTATTCTAAGACAGTATCTAAAGCCATTACAGAAGTTTAAGTTCATGGCATTTAAGACTGGATGCAAAATCTACCTGAAAATGGCAAAATATAAGTGGTTTCCAGGAGACTATCTAGAGTGCTCAGATAAAAAGTAGTAAAAGACTGAGATGAATTTGGTGAGGTACTTGCCTAGACCAAAGATGCTCATCAAAAGGGCAAATACGACCAATGGTTTATGTGTATATTGCAGTCAGAGGTTCCAACTAAAGTCCTTTTTATGCTATACTATATAGTGTACCACTTGTATCCTCAACTTCAGATGAAATCACTTTTGAAGGATAAAATGTGCAGAAATATGACAGAAAAGTTTGTTTTCTACAAAAAAAGGTAAATGAAACAAGCTTGTTCAATCTAAAAAGTTGAAGTGCTTCATGAAATATAAAACCATAAGGAATAAGACAAAACGCAACAGAAGGTTTCAGAACAAATGAGCAAACTGACCACAATTAATTTTCTCTCTGGCATTAGAAGGCTTTTAATCTTCAGTAGAGGTGAGGTTTTGGAACAAACTAGTAATGGATTTACTGAATTCTAAAATTCCAAATGGAGGTTAATCAAGTTCTGACCAGGGTAAATATATGAGAACTGATTGACTAGGAAGTCCCTTTCTGATCCTAAGTGTAAAGGAGGAATAGGAAGCTACATACTAGGGGAAAAATAAGAATGTTTATTACAGAAGACTATAATAAAATTAATACTGGAATACTTTGCAGAGACATTATTTTAAAGAAAACAACTATTTTAAAGAAAAATATTGCTAAATTTGTGGAAGAATTATAAAACTCTATAAAAATATATGGCCCTTTGGCACTGTTGTACACCACAACGACACAGACTCTGACTTCAGAAGGCTGACAATGACTGTTTATTTCCAGGAATCTCTTCCCTGTTATACTATTCTACACAGAACAATTCAATTGGTGAAACAAAGATAAACTTTTTCAATTACATTGGTCAGACCAGAGGTACATCAAGAGGAAGTCCCTCCTAGGGTAAGGAATGTAAACAAAGGTTACAGTTAGAAAAGCATGTCTCTTGTTGACAGAAAACTCTCTGGGAAAAGAGATTCAGAAAACCAAAACATCTCAGGCATGAACCAGGGCTACAGCCCTTCTAACTTCACAGTATTGTGTTTGATCAGCTACTGAATCTTCAGCCTTACTAGTCATTGTTTCCAGTTCCATGTTATAATGGATGTCAAATTTCTTGCCATCATGGGAATGTTAGATAATACCTGCGGTTTTGTTTAAGAAATACAGTTGCAATATGAAGTCTCAGAACTGTAATTCTCTGAATTTTGAGTGATTGAGTTTTTGCAATCAGATAAGGCAGATGGGGAAAAACTCATATTCTTTTTTTTTTTTTTT
>VWYO01019788.1:77597-103811 GCA_013400275.1 Rhadina sibilatrix | reverse complement strand
TTTTTTTTTTTTTTTTACTTTTATGGTGACTAATGCAATAGAATAACAAGATTTCTGTTTCAGATAATATTATTAAAATATTCTGGTCATAGCTACCTAATTTGCTGAAGATTACCTGGTTGGGAAGCTGTAGCTCTGAGAAAACAGAAATATGCAAACTGGTGGCCTTCTATCAAATAAATCATATTCACATTTTTGCATCATGTACAGTCACAAATTCTGTTGGATCTAATCTCCAATAGAACAACACAACTAAAAGCATTCCACACGTTTTTTATTCTTTTTCAGTCTCAGTGAAAGTGGAAACATTAAAGATAGTAAAACTCGTGCCATAACAACAGTAGCCAAAGTTCTCTTTGTTACAAGATTTTTAAAAAAATTTTTAGCCAATAGACTAATGCTAAAAACTTACAAGCATCTAGTTAAGCCAATCAGTAAACACTACACATACACCTTACAGCATACAATAGTTACTTGTTTTATATTTTTTACAGCTCAAAAACTTTTTCTGCTCCAAATATTCCAAGACCTAAAATTCAACCCTATGTAAACTTATTACAAAACTGTAAAAATCCCCTGCTTTTTCAGTTCTCACAATGTTCCCACATTGTTAAAGAAGCTTGCAGAAAGACAGGGCTGCATTCAACATGAGATTAAATAACGAAAATTTTGCAGTAAATCTAATTAACGGCCTGAACAATGACAAAAGAGCGATAGGGTGAAAAAGAGTAGAGGATATCCCACTAAATGCAACAGGAGAGGGTTTAACATACCCACCGGAAGTGTCAGGAAACATGGCACCAACAGCAAGGCATGGGAAGATTTTGACACATCTACAGGCACTTCTTGCTATCACCAGGTTATAGGATCCAAGTTGGATCATTTGTTAAGCTCAGATTTCTTCTAGGTGAATAAATACACTGTCTTGGACCTCTAATCAAGGAATTATTGATAGTCAAATGACCATGTTTTTAACATTTAGAATCTAAGTTGTATATAGCTAAAATGACATGCAGAAACCTCACGTGTTCAGCCCTTCCTTTTCTATTTTCTATTCATACTTCCACAAACCCTCTGACACCCAAAAGTGATGGCTTCAGTTTGGGTAATGGGGGAGAGGCTGCTATCATCTTTTCACCTATGCAACTTGGAAAGGGACACTGTAAAGGGAGGCAGAGCAGCCGATGAACCTGATACTTGTCATCACCTCTCAGTAGCTAAGGATCAGCTGAAGAGTGCCTTAGTAAAATTTCCCCATAAACACCCTGAATTCTCCAGATAGCAATTTCAGCACTGGCGCACTGAGCCTGGAGTTTCAGGAGGTCTGAGGGAGCAAAAATCACATTCAGCCTCACAGAGAGTTTTGGAGTAATCAATGACTGTGTAAGGAGTAGCAGTTGTTTGATAGAGCAGGTAGCATAACCCCAAGGAGCAAAAAGGGCCAGTGGCTGTGCCAGGGGTTAGGAGCCAAGAGCAAAGGACAACAGCACAGCCAGGAAGGCAGGGCAGGAGCCTCTCCCCTGTAGCCCCCTGAAGCCCCTGGCTGCAGGCAGAAGAGCAGAAGTGTGGATGCTCTTGTGAGGCTCTTGAAGGCCTCAGACTCAAAATGCCTTAGGGTATGTCACCAGAGGAAAGTCAAAATCTCAGGAATAATTTTGGGTACATTAGAAGTGAGAGAACAATCCATAGTGTTTTCCACTTGGCATCAGAAACACATTGTGGACATTTGCAACCTGTCATAAGAAAAAGTATATTGAAGATATAGGAGCTCTTAAAGTGTGCAAACAAGTGAGCAGTGGTTGAGCTTTGGAGACAGTAGAGCTCCATCACTGTTAGACTTGTGAACACGATGGAAGGATGTTCCTGACTGGTTTTGTCCAGCAGCAGCACTTCCTGCTGTGCAGTTTCTGGAGAGCCAGGCACTGAGGGCATCAACACTACAGGCAGGGGGACCTGGGCATGATGCAACTCCCAGGGGAGGTGGGGACAGCCCCTCACCAAAGTTCTCCCAGCTCCTGCTCATGCAGCTCTGCTTCCTGATCCCTAATCCAAGGCAGCACAGCTGCACTATGTCAGAGCTTGTGTGAGCACATCCATGGAAACCTGAAGTAGAGATGGATGGGAGGAAAGAGTCTGGAACACTGGACACCCTAGTTGACTGATTATGGAAGAACTCACATTATGAATATTTATTCTAATTTTCTTCAACTACATCACATCAAATAGCACGAGCTTGTCCATCTCTCCCATCTGTTATTTCTTTAATTCCTACTGTGTGTTTCTCTTCTTTTCTTCCGCACCCTTGTTTAGATGAAAATAGCAGACAGCTGGTAACACACAAAGTTTTTTTGTTGCGTCAATATCCTATTATTTTACCTCCAGCAAGAAGCTATTAGTGATCTTATTTGAACCTTAGATAGCCTTATTCTTGTTCCAAGCATGCAGCTCACTTCCATGAAGATGCAGAAGGCTTAAGTAGTTCTCAAAATTCATTCTGACCTTAAAATTTTTTTCAGATTACTGGACACAAGCAAGGAGAAGGTGTACAATTGATTCTGCTTTGAATATATTCTCTTTGGAAGAATGCTAATCATCTAAGGAAAACTTTGAGAAGTAATTGAACAGATTGGAAAGCATTCTAAATAAATGAAGAGCGGCAAATAATCACTTGCATGAGTATGAACATTACAATGCCTATTCACCATCAAGATTTCATGAACTCTCAATAAGTACAATACTCTTTCATAAATGTAGAAGAAACTGTTCAGGAAATATTTTTAGAGGAAATGTTTAGGAAATAATTTTAGATAGAATTATTTTTACCACTAGCCACTGATACTGATAGAAGACCTGTCTGCCTCTAGGAATAGATGAAATAAGGAAAAAACTCTTTAAGTGGAAACAGAAAAGTTGGTAATTTTCAGGATTTAAATTTAAGCCAAGAAAATACAATAAAATATAATAGAAAAGTATTTAAGTATAAACTGACAAAATATAAAGTAATAAACATTTATTAAATTAATATAAAAATAAGTACCTTAAATAGACTCCTGTTGGTATAAGATTAAACAAAAAATGGATTCTGGATATTTTTGAGACTTATGGCACTTATTTTTCAGGGGCAGCATTGCATTAAACTGTGTTACATAGGAAATATTTTAAAATTCAATTCATAGAGTCTGCCCATTTTATAAGTTGTGTGGCAATATGTAAATTGTAATCTTACACATTTAATTGTTTAAGCCATAATCTTTAAGCTAAACCTCCAACATTAAATCCATCAATGCAATGAATATTTGAAATGTTTGTGAGACAAGATGAACTAAATACTTAGCAGTTGTGAAAAAAATTGTACCCACTCAGTCACCCACAAGTTTAATACTAACATCTAACCTGAAAAAGATTTAAAGGCAGTAGTCATCCATGCATCATCCCTATGCCTAAATCATTCCACAGAGACTCAGGCTCTCTTTCAGAACCAAATTAAGCATTCCAAAATTCTCGTGTTAAACTTCAGGAATTAACTGATCAGTGAAATTTATAAAACACAAGCTCTCTTTCAGAACCAGAGCAAGCATTCCAAAATTCTGGCCTTGACCTTCAGAAATAATCTGATCTGTTGAGTCTGTGAGACACAAACTCTGCTGTAAATATGTGAAGAGTTTGAAGAAGCAGGCAGGAGAAGAAAGAAATCTGTTTTAAAGGAATAGATTATTCATTTCCTTATCATATATTTGTACTACTCTTAACTTTCTCAATTCATCCTTTATGTTGAAGACTAGGCCAGCCACCTTTATCTGTTAAACATTTTAGTGTCTTAAAATATATATTATTGACTTAATTCACACAACATTTTTCTGTGTTATATTTCAATTTCTCTTTAATTCACTTCTACTTCATTTTAAAAATTATAAAATCAGTTTTTATTTCAAATCTACATATCTGTAATTTTGGACTCCATGTTGTAAATATTAATTTCAATTCAAATGTTGTAGCAATAAGATTTTCTCTTCAATTAATAAATACATCAATACAATTGTGACATCTATAAGACATTTGCAATGTTTTCTCACATTTGCAAGTGTGAGAAAGCAATCTGCTGTTTTTCCATAATCTCATTTTTGTTCAAAAAATAAAATCAAAACTAAAATCATAATAATATTTATAGAATAATACTTTAAGAAATATTACTTTGTAGAATGTCTCAAGCTGCCAAAGTAACACAACTGTTGTATGTCTGACTTTTTGAGATAGAAGACCTGATAAAAATAAATGTGACTCACATCAGCTGAAAAAAGCCAAAGAAACAGACTGATTCTGTTAGGTAGAAATGGCTGCCCAAGGTCTCAAATGTACAAAGTTAAATGAAATTTCATTTGGCCTTTCACTCAAAAGTTCCAGGAGAGGGCTCCAAATTGAACTGCTGAGATAAACACAACATTTTGCCAGGGTTCCATATTCTGTGTGATAGTATGAATACACATTTCAAAGTAACTTGTTGATTTCAGTACTATTTTGTTTAACATTGTTGTTTACAAACACTGGTACACTCTAGAAATACCTAACTTCTATGCTATTTCTATGGTCTTCAGCTGCTTGGAAACTGTACTTGATTAGCCAATTTGAGTTAGACCTCAACATGTTTCTTAATAATATGTTTGGGAAAATGTTTATTTATTTCATAAAACAAATATCTTAGAACCTATGTTTCTCTTTTTCCAGTTTTCTTTATTTGGGAGCATTTTTTCAATAACAAAACTGAAAACGTGTCTTTGTCTTACAAAAGAAAGAAAGGAGTTCAGTGAATAAGATGCTTTTCAGTTACCTATTAGAATGTCACTTCTAGCTTTTAAAGGCTTAAGAACACCTCATGGCTAAAGGTGAATGGTGTATTCCATTATAGCAGTGGCTATGAGCCCATAATTTCATCATAATTTGAAAGCACAGGTGTCAGGTCTAATCTATTATGCTATGAGTTAATAGGGCTTAGATCAATATCCATGTTTCAGCTACCTGGAAAACAACTGCCCTGTAATACCTGCAGTGGTATGTTAAGAACTTTCCTGTGACCCAGAAATCTGAGTGATATGATCAGCAGGAGAAACCAGCTTTTTAAAGGCGTGTCTCTAAAGACAATTTCACCACAGCTTCAAAAAATTTGCTGTTGCCCTGTTCTTTTCAGCCTTCTGATGATTGCATTTTTGTAATGGAGTTTCTCACGGATTTTCACATAAACAACCTATTGTTATTGTAACTGTTCTTTTATGTTTACATTTTTCTCATAAGGAAGAGACTGCTGACGGACTGCTAGTTTGACCAGTGTGGTTGGAGAGGTGGCAACCTTCTTCCTCCAATCCCTGGTCACTGTCCAAATTCTATAAAGAGGTGAAAGAAAATAAATGCTCTCTCTTTTGCCCTAACAACTGACTGTGTGTGTGTTCCTCATTTTGTGTCCTCTGACAACAATTTGCTACAACAGGAAGAGATAGCAACCAAGGGTAAGTTGTCTTGTACATGCCAGTGACAGCCATCTGGGAGGCTCTGTTCTAATGAACACACTGAGAAAAGGTTTGATCCTGTTGCTGTATCGTGTCCTGATACAGCATGTACCTGTGGGAGGACAGAGTTCAGTTGTCTGCATATCAGTATAGGTATTAAAAACAGGTTAAAATTTTTTAAATTGCTGTTAATAGTATTAGAACATACCTTTCATAGATTTAAAAAAAATTAATGTAACAAACAGTGGATGTGAGAAAAATTATTTATCTGTGGAGAAATAACTCAAGAGGGAACTGTATATTGCATTCTCATGGAATCACAGAATCAAAGACTGGTTAAAAGTAGAAGGGATCTTAAAGATCATCTAGTTCCAACCGCCTCAATGCAGGCAGGGACACATTTAACTAGACAAGGCTGCTCAGAGCTCCATCCAATCTGGCCTTGAACACTTCCAGGATTGGGCATCTCTGGGCCATGTGTGCCAAGGCCTCACCACCCTCACCATAAATTTTTTTCCTCCTAATATCTGATCTAAACTGATTCTATTTTAAACCTGTTACAGTAAGCCATTTCCCCCTGTCTTGTCAATACATGCAAATGTAAAATGTCCATTTCCATCTTTCTTGTGGGCTCCCTTTAGGTCCCAAAGGCTTCAACTAGGGCACCCAGAAACTTTCTCCAGGCTGAACAATCCCAATTCTCTCAGCCTTTCCCCATAGGAGAGGTGCTCCATCCCTTGGATCACATTGGTGTCCCTCCTCTGCACTCTCCAACAGCTCCATGTCCTTCCTGTGCTGGGACCCCAGGGCTGGAGGCAGCTCTGCAGGTGGGGTATCACCAGAGCAGGGCAGAGGGCAGAATCCCCTCCTGCCCCTGCTGCCCACAGGGCTTTGGATGCAGCCAATACTTTTATTAGGACGTAAAGGAATGAATTTTTTCTTTCTCAGTTTTTAAAGCAATCTACACAGTGGCTAGAAGTTCCCATAATATTCTGATTCAGCAAGCATGGCCACTCATTTTTGGAACATCATGGTCTGCTGTACGCAATGATAATCTGTTTTATGGTAATTTTTTAATAATTGTTTCATATTCAGTGTCTATAATGAAATCAGTCATATATTTTTTCTGTCCTAATACTTTAATGTTAAAAGTTCAGAGTTATTCATTGTTGATTTGTTTGAGTTTTTTTATTTGGGGTTTTTGTTCATTTGTTTGTTTGTTCGTTCATTTTGGGTTTGTTGTTTTGTTGTTTTGGGTTTATTTTTTGAGGGATGTGAATTATATTTCAACTGGCTATAAGAATACCACTTTAAAAGTTATTATTTTGGAATTTGAAATCAGTAGTATGACTGAAATCTCTCACATAACAGAATACCTTCAAAATTGAATTGTATTCATCTTGTTCAAATGAAACTAGAAGGTCCTCACTCTCAGCTGTATTTTGGAAGAGCACAGAAGAACTCTTTCAAAAGAAAGAATCTTTTTATTCTAAATGATGTCTTTCTAGCATTATCTCTTTCTGTTAGTGTTTCATTCAGAGGGCTAAGTGTGTCTCTATGACAGGATTCATGCTGCAGGAACAGCAGACATCCACTGCCGGTGATACTTCTTGAAGTGGATGATCTGATTTGCTACTGCAAACACAGAGAAGAAGCTGTGAGACTGAGTCACCTCTGCTGCAGTTTATTTTACAATTATTTATACATATTGAACTAGCCCATTTGTTTGCCCAGGGTTGGGCCATTACCATAAATAAACTATTGCACTGTCTGTTTGGGCACTGCACAAATATTTTAAAAGCTGTGTTTGTGCTTGTTAACAGGTATGGAAAAGCAGAGACTAGTTCTTTAGCTGTCATTGCATGGAGCTCTAAGAGCTTAAACCAGTGATAAATTAGCCAGGGTCTCATTGGGCAAGTCCATAGCACCTCTTTCCTTCTGGCCTCTCCTATCATTTCTTCTTCCAGAGCTTGGCAGAATCTTTATCTCTGAAAATACAGAAATCAACTTTTCCGTAATAGCTTATAAAAGTATAAATGTAGGAAAAGAAGAGTTAGTAAGCACACTGTCCATGTCTACTTTATCAAAGTCCTCAAAGGCCAGCTGGCTGCAGTTTTTGCTGCTAAGGAGGAAGCTGATGTGTCAGGCATGGCAACTATTTAATGAGCACCAAACCTCTCATCAGCAGCAGACATGGCATCATGACCCACAACTGCCTACCGGCCTAATCCTTCAGGGCTTTTCATCTCTGCTCTGCCAGTTCCCTGACTGTACTCTTCTAATTTTTGTGTCATAAAAGTTTTGAACTCAATCTTGTCAACACTTGCTAACACTTATAGAAATATTGATTTTACTCCTTTGGTTGGATTCTCTTTTTGAGTGTGTACAAGCAATTAAGTCAGTAAAATATTGCAGAAAACATACATTATGTTTTTACTTGAATAGAAATTACTTTTTTTCACCAATACTAAAAAACAGTCATTACACATTTCTACAAAGTCTTCAACAGTGTTTTTTTAAATGCTATTCTTGTCTCTGACTTCAGTTTTCCCAAATTATGACTAGTACTGCATTTAGGTTAATTTCTTCCTCTATATCAGTTTTGGGTCAGCTAAATATTTGAGCCACAAGGAAGTAATTTTCTCCTATTTCAACATTCTATGTCTGCTGTGAGAAATCTCTTCAGCTTTCACTTGGCTTGAAACTAGAGGTGGGACTGAATAGTTTTGTTTCAAATTAGTCAGTGCAATTTCACAAGAGTTCTTTGGGCATCCGCCAGAAGCAGAGAATGTAAATATAAAAAGATCAATGCCACTGCTTGAAACATTGTTTTAGAGCTATGTTTGAGACCAGTTAAAAAAATCCTGAATATTTAAAGGCAATAAACCATAATAAAGTAAATCAATGGAGTATACCAATGTCACTATCTTAATTTATATCATTTGACTCTGACCAATGGCATCTTCAAGACAGATAATAAGCTGACTCAAGTTCAAAATAGGAGAAACTTAGTGTAGGTGTATAATTAACATATTTAATGTATTATTTTAGGATGAACTGGGATTGCTGGACTGTTGCTACATCATTTGTTAGTGAGTTTAAGTTACTTATACTCTGAATTCAAAAAACACGGTGAAACACTTTATTACCAAGAATTCATCATTAGCAAAGACAAGGCTCTAAATAAACACACTGAAAGTCTGAATTTGGCCAAGTTTCTGAAATAACTCCTCCTTTAGATCCTAAAGCAGATCAATTACAGCTCATGGTCAGATCCAATGTGCTTTAAGCATTATGTTTACTTGACAGAATTGAAAGATTACCCAAAGAAATATTGTCTCTGGGGAAGAATTCCTGTTCAATGTGATAGTTCCCAGGACAGGCACTATAAAGAGACCAGCAATAGTTTTCTCCTCAGTACTCAGGCAATGTATTTATTAAAACACTTCTTTGCTGCTCCATGGGAAATTAAGCTTGTAGAAAGTTTCGTTCAGATGTCTGATATAAGCTGTTCAGAAAAACAAATACTTTACATTATTTTTGCCATTATTTCATTTGATATTTTGCATCCATTATTGTAATTGTTTCAATTGACAGGTGTTACTTTGCTATTAACATATATTTTGCAAACATATAAACATCTGATTTCAGATGGTCTGGTGGCGAGGGAAACCTTACTTTTTTTCTGTTGGCATTTGCATCAATGGAAATTAATTTTGTGAGTAGAATGGTGTCCAATCACAAACAGAATTTCTATAATCAATCATATCAGTAGCAAATGAGGAAATAATTTTCAAATGTAAATGTGGAAAACATAAATACTAGATTTTATAAAAGTTTCCCAAATTTCACAATCTAGAGTCTTCCACCCAGCTGTTGTTTTCTTATCAACCTTTAAGTAAAATAAGATATTAATATTTTAATTATGCAATAATTCATTGAGGAGCCTTTACTGCCATCATAAATTGCTTCTGGTTGCTGGCAGGATTAGGAGACAAGACACTTAAGTCACTGGAAGACAAGTTAGTTTTTGGATAAAAGGAAACTGTAAATGATGTATTTTTAAATTGCTTGCACTTTAAACAGTATTTCAATCCAGAATTAGGCAACCCCTTGAAGTGCAACAATTTTTGCACTTCATTTTGTTCCTCCAACGTCACACTCCTGTATGTCTGCATTGCATGGACAAAACCAAGTTCTCTATCTTTTCTACAAAATCTTCTCTACTCCCATTCCAAGTTATGCTATCATTCTCACTTTCATCCAAAAGTGAGAGGAAAAGGTCATATATTTATCTTCTATCCTTATGTTCAAGTGTCTATTGACTGTGGTCAAAAGGAACCATTGTTAACAAGACAATTTTGTGGCCTGTCAGATTGTCATCTTTATTTGAATAGCTACACTTGATTCTTCTTTTCCCAACCAAATGGAAAAAATACTCTTTTTAAAATAATTAATATTTTTAAATAGATAAACTGTGCATATTCCTTCTGTCTAAAGAAAAGTAAGGCATTAGTAAATTTTTCAATCATTATGTGAAGATTCTAAAACAATGCCTTTACAATTTCTTCAGTCCTCACATAACTAAGTGGTAGAATTCAATAACAGAGTAAAAAAAGAATAGTCTGTTTAAAGAGATACAGAGATTTCTGCTTGCCTTTCACAAGTCTAGATTTGAGATCTCAGAAGATTGCAAATATCATACCTTGAATATTGGTGAGCTAATAAAAAATGTACCAAGTAAAACACAGTGTAAATACTTGATTTATATTTACAATATTCTTTCTTGGAAACAACAAAAATAGAATTGCTAAGGATACTAATGGTTGAAAAAAGGAATGCCTGTCTTTAACATGTATTTCATTATTTTAAAACTGAAGTGAAGAATACAGGGTGCCATATATTTACATATACATTCATGTTAATTCTATTCCTCCTTTTATGTGAATGAACTCCTGCAAATAGAAGCAGAAGAGGTGCCACAGATACCACTATAACTTATCAAAACCAGGATCATTTTGAAAAGAATAGTAAGGTGAATATTTTAGAATGTACACCTTGCAGTATTGTAACAGAAGCTAACTTAATATTTATGACTCCCAAAGAAATAGGCACTTTAATTTTTACAGTTAAATTGTATTTTTTTTTCAAGATGTAGAATAAAATTGGAGAGAACAGTAAATCATCAAGTACAAAATGATGAGCATGTTACTGAAGAAGCTGCAGCTATGATGATCTGCTGTAGGAATCCAGTTCTTAGAGGAGGTAATTCAATAACTGAAGCACTTAAAATCACTCATTCCTTTGGAATCTGACTACATTATAAAGAGGCAGACATTAATGTGAGGAATAAATTCTAAGTAATACATTAAGAACATGTAAATATAATATTGGAAAGGTCTGTGTACATTGCAGTTTGACCTGCAGAGTTTGGGAATTAATTGTCTGCCTTGTCAAGATCAGCATATGGGAGGGTGGTATCACAAGCAGAAGAACTACCTGTTTCTTTCCCTACACATCTTTCCCACCTGCCTATCTACTTGAAATCTCCCACTTTATTCATTTGATGGCAATGTGATGAAGTCAGGCTAGAGATCTCTAGCTGGACATTTACTCTAGTTTCCTGCCTGGAGGAGGTAAAATTTCCTATCACACCTCCTTACATTCATCTGTTGGTTATTTAGTCATTATGAGATTTTAGTGCCCTACCTAATCCTGGGAGAATATGCTCCTTTTCCGAGAACACTGACGAAGAATATTTGTAGACAGTTGCACCTTCAGTATTCCACCAGGCTCCATCTTGTTCTTATTATAACATTAATTTGTTAAAGGCCATTTGGACAGACATTTTGATACCCTTGGGTGATAATGTTCTGTAGTAGAATGGATTACAGGCAACCTTGCCCCGATGAGTCACAGCTGAGCTAATTACCAAAACCAGGCTTGTTCTGACTAGGTCACAGCTATATCCAATAAGGATGAGTGTGATAAAAGAGTGGATTAGCTGGGTGGGGAAGGACTGACCAAACAGGAGAGGGGGTTTTTGCTGTGAGGGGTCTGCTGCAAGGTCTGTTGGTCAGTTCCTGCTTTTGGAGCCTGTGGTTAGAGTCTGCAGGGGCAGCCTTCAGTGGGAGTCTGCTGTAGTCAGAGTCAGTGAAGAGTTGGAGTCTGTTGGCCGAGCTGTGAGGAGGAATAAACTGGGAACTTCTCATGCTGTTGAACAGGAGTGCATGTCTCATCTCATTTCTATCTTTAATGTGAGGTCTTCTGCAAAAACGTTCAACTCTACATCATTATGTATCAGCTCTTTCCCCTCAGCATTGCCTAGCAAAAATTGTCTAGTATTTGAAGACCTCAGTCCAGACAGGTATTGAGTAAGTGAGCTGAATCACAGCAGAAGTGGCACCCTCTTTACTGAAGTAGAATACACAGAAATTGTTTTTCATGTTAGTATATGGTTCTTGTCACATTGAAAAATTATTTGCAGGTAGCTGCCACAGACAGGAATGGTGAAAAAAATGCTTTTTGCCTTACTTCAGGAAAAAAAAGCGCTGAAGTTGTCAATGTCATCAATATCTGAATTAAAAATTAAATTATACATGCAATGATACAATGTCAATGATACGTGCAACATTCTGAAATATATTATTAAGAAAAAATATATTCTTTTATCATATGATTATTCACATTTGTTGTTCTGGATTTGTCATTAGAACAGAGTTAAGAACAACCAATGCGTTGGCCATTTTTGAACAGTGACAGGGATTTCTTTTTTCTGTTCTGCATGCCCCTCACTCAGTGAGCAGGCTGGGAATGGGCAAGAGACTAGGAGGGGACACAGCCAGGATAGCTGAAGCCAGCTGGCCAAAAGGATATTTAATATCTCATTAATGCCAGGCTCAGCAATGAACATTGGAGGTAGAAGAGAGGGATGCTTTTGGATTCTGGGGTGTCCATCACTTGGAGAGTGGCAATGAGCATCAATCTGCTTGTGGGAGGTGGTGAGGGATTGCCATTCTGTTACATCTGTTTTATCTTTCTCTTTTCTTCACCTGTCAAAAAATTTTTATCTCGATCCATCAAGTTTTCTTGCTTTTTTTCTTCCTATTCCCTTATCTGTTTCACTAGGCAAGAGAGGGAATGAGTGAGTAGCTGTGTGCCTGTCTGATGAGTTTAAACCACAACATCCAGAAAAAATTTGAAAGGTTTTTTGTGAAGTAAAAAGAACAGATCACATTACATTTCTGGAGCTGCTTTTAACAGTTAGTCTTTCCTCTTTACTTTTAATCAGATTTCTTTAAGATTCTAGGGAAGAAAAAAAGAAAAATCCTTAATAGAAATTTACAGGACAAAATTTATTTAAAGATATTTTAGCAAAAAATAGTATTTGTTACAAAAACAAAAAGAAATTAATCACAATTTCATATTTGTGTTAGAAGAGTTTTGGTAGAAAAATGTAGCTAGTTGTCAATTCACTACTGACTTTATTGAGGATTTTTTTTTTTTTTAGTTCATAACTGCTTTTCATTCTATTAATTTTTCCTTATCATACTACTAATGTGGAGCCTATTGGTATGCATATGCTTGAAAGTAGAAACGAAGACTTTAAATGATAGCATAAATAGGAAAAGTTTTTATTAAATTGAATGTTCCTATTATGTGCTGAAATTATCAACTATAGCGCATAATCCATGCCAATTTCATGTGTCTTATTGCTTATTTTATGCTATCAGCTATAAGATTTCATAATACTCACAAAACCACTATTTTTAGCATTTGATAATAATCACATTCTGCATAATCTACCAAGAATGTTTGTATCAGCCATCATTCTACTTTCTAATTGCCTGCTTTTGTCCCACCAGGTACCACGTGGATCAGTACATGAAGGAGATCATTAGTGAACATTATTTAGTGTCTTTATTGAGTATAGACGACGTTTTCAAATTTAGAATGACAAAAAGAGCATGGTTGCAAAATGGGAGGTAATGATCTTTTCCTATTGAATGCTAACAGATTATGGAGATTGAAGAGATTCACTCTTCCATATGACATTTCATTGTCTGCAGATGCAGAACAAATGTGCTCTACTTTTCTGCTGAGGGAGATCTTTCATCTTACAGGAAACAATATCATTGTTCTGGCATCATCCAAAATTCATTGTTTCCTGACTTATTGTCAGTAAGATACTGAATTATTCCAGGTTTTTTATATTGTTTTGGGTTTTGTTTAATACCTTTAGATGTTACCTAATGCTTAATTTCTACATATATCACACTTAGTAGATACCTGCCACTAACGAAAAGCCTCTAAGAAGCTTTCAGGGTATCCTCAGATTGTTTTTGTACTTAGAGAATATTTTGTCTTTTAAATTAAGTCAAATTTTTCCTCTAAGCAGCCTCCTCTGAATACATGTGTCCCTAAAGTAAGGCTGATGCATTCATCTTGACACATCGGTTTTCTTTGGCAAAATTTAAAGGTGTACCCCACACTTAAATTTTTCAGAGGTTGTCCAGTTTTTTAACCCTGCACCCTGACAAAGCAAATGGGAAATAATGAAACTGGTCTCTTGCAAACATACTTGTAGCACACTGCAAACTTCCTGCACCCTCTACCCCATTAACAGCACAGTGTCCCATTTTCAATTCATAAGGAACAAATTCAGAGATTCTCAGCATCACTAGAGTGGAACCTGGAAGTGCAAAGAAGACTCCATTTGCGGTTCCCAAAGAGAGCTTAGAGAGTCTCTACTTGCTAACAAGCAGAGCAATTTACTTATAAGTAGGAAAGGAAGGAAGTTTTGTAAATTTGTATATGAAGGCTCCTCTAAACTGAAGGTTCCTTTTTCAGCACCAAAAATACTGGGAAAAAATTGTTCATTCTCAAAGACAATGTATATCAGTTTTCTTCTAACTTTCTGAAAATACTCTATGCTATCTTCAGTTTTAATTATGTGTAACAGATCTAGAATCTAGACTTTCTAGTACACAGGATAACTGTGTGAGAGTATGGACTAACCTTACATAGTGGCAGGAATTTGGAGGAAAAAAAGTAGAATTTTGAAGGGGCTACAAATCCTGCAGTGCCAATTTACTAGCCTGTGTGTAGGCTGAAATTGGCAGCCACACAAATGCAGAGTATGAGCCAATCATGTGGGTAATAGTTTCCTAGGATACCGTGTGAGGTCATAGTGGTTTGCAAAGCTGACCACATGAGTCATGCAATGCATTTAAAAAAACCAAGACCATGACATATAATTTAAACAAACAACAAAACAAAAAAGAACATAGGTTCAACAGAAAGAAACGGAAGATTTGAGAACAATAAATGGTGCTTTCCTTCTATACTGCAGTAGCAAGGTATTTGGGCATTTATAGGGTATTCCTGCACCATGCTTTAAGATACCTATGGATCAATAGCGATGAGAGAGAAAGAGATGTTTGAAGGTCAGGACAGTGCGATCTCCCGGGGAAGCTTGAGCAGCTGCAGGAAAAAAAAAATAAAGGGGGATAAAATTTGTAAAGGCTTTTCTCAAATGAAATGGGAAAACAGTTCTACCTGTCCAAGCTGAATAGCGCATTGGCTGCAGGGAAGATTTGGTTTAAACAGTGGGATAAATGGGTGAACAAATGATGACTGTAAGGAATCAGAAGAGATTTCCTGGTACTGTTGTAATGTTTCCTTCACTGGAGGTCCTTAGGACTAAGTTAAACAAACCTTAGTTGGACATATTGAAGGTGTAATTAACATGGCTTTGAGCGCAGTTAGATCAGGTGACATGTGACTCAAGGTGAGTACGAGGCTTTATGGTTCTGTGAATGACTAATTTGTAATGAAGAATATAGCTTGGAATTAAAAGTTGAAGTGTTTTACAAAGAAACTTCCAGAACAAATAATCTTCACATCTTTGTAATTATCCCTATTTTTTCCTTCGAACACTTGATACACTGATTATCATTTCATGCCTGTTTTCAACCCTTTTAGACATGGGGTTTTTCTTTTCAGTATAGACAAAAGAAGGCAAAGCTGTTCAGTATGGCTACATATTGGATCCTGAATTTGAAAAACCTACTGACAAATATATTCTTTCCCTCCCCATGGTGACTGTAGTACCACAAGGCAGATACTCCAGCTCTTAAGTTGTCATCATTCAGTTTTCAGTTTTACACAGTTTAGACATTGAGATTAACATGTAAATTTGGAGTAGAATATTCATATCCTAGGAGCAAAAGGGACACTGGGTGTTCAGACCCATTTCAGCAGTCTCATGGTCTATCAGAACCTTCTTTAAAATTCTTGGAAGTAAGATAGGATAATACAGTATGTTTTGAAGTGTAGGGACCTGATTATAAAATTGCCTATTGACATTTTCCATATTATAAGGACATACAACCATCTATGTAGGAAGCATTTATGCAGTTCAGTGAAAATAAAGACCTGAAATAGTCTCTGAATTAACCATTGTGTGTTTCATGGAATTTCAGATCATGTGTCACACTGTGCTGCTTGTTTTTGCAGAGAAGGAAAACCAAGAAGACTATGGATTTTCACAAAGATGCAGTGTTCTACAAAATTACAGAAAGGAGAGTCCTTGTGCCTTATGGAGCCTTGTGAAAAAGACATAAAATATGTTTACATAAAATTGTAAAAAGTATAATTTGACTGGAGGAAGTACCAAAATGTTGTCCCTGCCTTGCCCCTACCACATACCTTGGCTGTATTAATGTTTCCAGTGATTTTCTTTCAAAAGTTTCTGGTATTATCAAAATGTCGATAGGGCTCAGAAGGACTATATATTATCCCTATATCACAACATTCTCTCAAGATTTTTTGAAAAATAAATATAATGCAGAGCTTGTCTGTTCTACTACAGCTCTGGAATAGCAGGTCACAATTTTAAAGGGGCTAGGGGATGATTTGATATTGAAACTGGATTAAAGAAGGACAGACAAGATTAAGAAGATGGAAATGCATAGACAAAGAGCGTGACAAGTCTGCTCCTATAAGGGCCAGGCTTTCTGTATTCCTCTTGCAACTATTCCGTAATCTTCCATATGATATTCTTCCATAAATTTACTATTGAAAAAATATTTTAGTCTAGGATAAGGTCTCTGAGTCTCATAGGTTCCCAGACACTCCTTAAAGGAAATGTACAATATTTGACTACCTACTGTTTTGCTAGGTACCTTATTATTGCAGGAACATGACTAAAGTCGTAGACAGTAAAAGCATCAGGTAGGAATTTTGACACATGATGACACAGTGGGACATACATTCCATTTTGGGTTGTCTGTGAATCACAGATAGAACGTCAACTTCATTACCTACTAAAAATGTTTCAAATCATTTCGTGGTGGCAATTAGGTAGCACTGCAAATTGCAGTGAAACCATGCCATAGATGAGATGGCCAATCTGACATGAAACTTTCGGAGGGAAAAAATTATCAGGTTAATTCTAATATGAAACCAGAAGTCAAAGAGCACTAAAAATTCCAGTTAAGAACAAAGACAAGTAGTCCCACTGAGTGTTGAACTCCTGTGTCTGCAAGCTTTGTATTATCACAGTGATGCCAACACCAGAGACTGTTTCCATAATTTTTCTTTTAACTTAAAATTTTCAAAGACTAAACATAGTTTCATAAAATTAACAATTTTCTTTATATTTCCTGGTTTAATTTGATTATAATATTTATTAAACACTGGGGTTTTTAGAAGATTTCTTAAATTATGGTTTTAAAGTAAAAAATTTCAGCTGTAGAACTGAGTTAGACTTTGAGCTGTAACAAAATGGCATGCACATAGTGGTAAAGAAAAGGCAAAAAAAGGAAGTGCACAAAAAAAAAAAATGAGGTGCAAAATTATACAAGATGTGACAAAGACTGTGGGTTGATAGCTTTTGCATTTTCTTTATGTGCCACAAGATGGCATCAATTAGTTTTTAATGGACGGCGACTCTGCTAAGGAATTACTTCTGTAGTCCACAGGTTTGGGAAAGGCATTAAAAGGAAGAAGTTGTATGTTTTTTCCTACTAAAATGCAAAAGCTTTCAAAATACATTCTATATTTACCAATGTAATGGGAAGAAAATTATTAGTTAAATAAAATATTTGGAGAGCTCTGTATGTAAACTGATTCTAAAAATGTAAACAGAGGAACTTGATGTTGAAATTTATCAGACATACTGATTCAATAACAGGTATTACTCTAGCAGATAAGTTGGCGGACATGGCTAAACAGTCAAAGGAAAATGTTGAGCAGAAGGTATTGTCATAACATACCATCCTGCTCCACAGAAAGTTTTCAAAAAGTGACTTCAACTAAGGAGCTTGAATTTGGTTCCAGATTTTCTAAAGCTGTGTGTTTGGATTCTGAATTTTGTATTAAAAAAATAAAAAAAGTTTAATCTTCACTGTATTTTTCCTTCACAATTTCTTTAAATGGGTCTTTCTTAGGCTCTCAAAGACCGGGAGCAATAGATACAAAGGAAAGCTTTTGAAAGTAAAATCTGTCACAAAGATCATTTCTCTGAAGGGTACACTAGGAAAGCAGGAAACGTGCTGTAACCATGTAAGAAATAACAAGGTAACAGTTAAAAGCTGAGAAGAAGGAAGTAAATGCAAGCAAAAAAAGGAGAAGTGAAAGAAGTCTTGGAGTAACAGAAACTATTTCAGTTGATTTAAATAATTGTATTGATATTTCAGAGTTTATCTAAACGTTGAGACTTCGGATTTCCCTCTCATAACACCCAAATTGTATTTTCCAAACTGCTGCAAAATGTTGCCAGGAATGACCATCCATAGCAGGTCTTTACTCAGCCTACAAAGATAGAGACAGAGAAACTAAAATCTGTAAGTTAGAAGTAAGATGCAGAATCATTACTCCCAGTCTAAAAGGGAAGCCCTGTAGAAATACCTTTATAAACTTGAAGGAGCATATTTATGGGGGATGGGAAGGATTGTTATTGTTAATAATGAAAGCAGACATCTGATGCCTGTTTTCAATACGGTGTATGTCATCTCATTAATATGCTTTACAATTGCTAGAGCAATGACACAATATTGGAATGCTCTGCTTCTCTTCTCCTTATCTGTGGGGGACAGTTACTCTGGCTTTTTTGTCCTTTCAACTGCATTAATGAAGACTGAACATATCTTATATAATAGCCAGTATTTCTTTGGTGGTATAGAACTGAAAGGAGTTCTTGGACTGTCACCAAGTATCTGAGAGCTCTTAATTGTCTTACCTCTTCTTAGACAAAACAATTACCAAAAATTGCACCATGCTCCTTATAAATGTTTTCATTGTTTACAGGTATGATTTTTCATAGTTATTATCATCATCTTGTTGTCATTGTAATTGTTGTGGTTATCGTTGTTATTGCTAAAATTAGGCTATGCCTTTGTATAATCTCAGGTTAAGCCTAAGAAACCATAAACATGTGCAAGCTGCCTGCCAACCTGTAGTTCTAAATTCCAGCACCACCCCTTGCATTGGGTATTACGGATTAAACACAGGAGAGACTTCAAATAACAGATCTATCTGCTGCACAATATCTCAGTAGAAGCCCTCAAAAGCAGTATCCTGGATAAGAGGATAAAATAGCTCATGCTGCAAAAAGGGAGTATCATGGCTGATTCTTTGGATATCTACTGAGGGGAAAAAAGGCTCTGCATGAGAATCAGGAGAAATGAACAAAACCCAGGAGACCGACAGAAGATTCAGAAGGCTTCTGACGCCAGTGACTAACATAACCGTGTCATTTTCAGATGAACTAATGGATATATCTTCTATATTTAGACAATTTTATATACTAAATGAGAACACATTTATTAACTGAATATTCAGGCACTTACAAATATCTCTGCATGAGTAAGCAAATTTATCTCTTACAATTGTTTGTATCTTTGCAAACATATAACTACAGCATTTCACCACTAGAATTTATGTTTTTTTCAGGAAGTGACAAGGCATTCTAAGTGAGAATCAGAGATAGAACAAGAGATGGAAATTGATGGCTGATGATGTCCTGGATTCATCTGGGAGAGAGTTAATTTCTTCTTAGTAGCTGATGTTTTGGATTCAGTATGAGAATAATGTTAATTACGCACTGATGTTTTGGCTGTTGCTAAGGAGTGCTAAAGATTTGTCAGTGTCTCATGCTCTGCCAGTGAGGAGCTGCACATGAAGCCAGCAGGGAGAATAGCCAGGACAGGTGACCTGAACTGGCCAAAGGGATATCCCAATCATAGAATGTCATGCCCAGTGTACAAAATAAGGGAGTTATCCAGAAGGAGGGGTCATGTAAGGACTTAAAGAGCACAGTTCCCTGTCTCAGAAGGCCACAGAAGGAACTTTCCATAAGATAAGCCACCACAGCAAGAACTTAAGGAATTTGCAAGAGGAAGATGCTAATACCAGGCCTGGCAAAGGTGAGGTCTGTTTAGCACATTCTAGTTTATGCATCTGGACAAATATTCCCACTCTGACAAGCTGTGGGAAAGGAAGCAACTGCTCATATATATGTATCACCCCAAGCTGTGGGAATAGTATGTGCCACTATACCCTGGGGATTTCCAGAATATGCCCTGTGTAAAGGTGGTAGCCCCAGAAGAACAACTCTGGGGCCCCCAACACCAAAATACCTGGGGTGAAAAGGGACCAACAGGACACATCTGGATCCATGGGTGGTGATTGCCTTTTGCTGATCTCTCTCTCCCTTCCTTGCACCAGGTTTGGGGGTTTTTTTCTGTTTTTTCTATCTCTCTATCTCAAATTTACTGTGAATTAAGTCTGTATCATTGATTCCAGGACATTGTCTCATTTGCACCTTAATTCAGGCAGAGGTATCTTTCACTAGTCCATTCATAACACACTGATGGAGATTCAGAGGCGGGCTAGACATCAGTCAGTGGGTGATGTGCAATTGTATTGTGCATTGCTTGTTTCTTCTTTTATTATCATTACTGTCATATTTTACTTTATGTCAATTTTAAGCCCTTCTTATCTCAATTTTCTTCCCCATCCCACTGTGTGCTGCTTAGCTGCCAGCTGGGCTTAAACCACAACCTGATTTTTGAATGGAAAACATCTCCTTCAGCTGTGCATCTATTCTGGAACAGATCATTGTTAAAGACTGTGTAAATCATTTTTCTGTTTGGAAATAATTTTTGTTGATCTTGAATGATAACACATTTTATAACTATCATAAGATTTAGAATAAGTAGGATCATTTGTATTACAAATAATGACTATTTTTGACTGTGGGTCAGAATAAATTATGTAATTACTTAGATCATATGATCTCCCATACCACCAAATCTGCAATAAATATTGTATTATCTGGTTTGTTTAACACAACAAGGACATAACAGTCAGTTTCAGTCCCAGTAGAAACAGAAAAGCTAATTGTATGTCTTTTAATCAGACACTTGATAGAATGCAATACTTTTGTTCTGTATACATGAGGGAGATTGAGAGAATGGTATTCTGGCAAAATATGCTGTACTGCCTAAAGTAATATGAAAATGAGAAACCAGTAAAAAAAGGTAGTCATTCTATTTAGACAGCAAATTTAGTTCTTCTCAGCTGGATTTTGTTCTTGTCCTTGTGAAGTTTGCAAAAGTATTTCCAATGCTTTGGGTAAAACAAGGATTGGATCCACCATATAGTGAAGTGTGACACAGGTAGTAGTTTTGATGTAGAGAGGCTGCTGCTTTGAATTACAGGATCACTCATGCAGTTCAGCTTGTAAATAGGACAGACACAATATTTACCTTTGGAGTACATGCAATATTTTAATTAAGGGATAATGTAATTATCATACATTCCTGTCCCAGGATAACAGTCATCTGCTGCTGGATGAAAGCCAAGAAAGCCAAACAGTTAATGAACGTAAAAACCGAGATGCAAATGTTTCCAAAGAGTGGACATTTGTGCTTGGGATGTAATTTAATTTTAATTGTTTCTGTCAGAGAATGTAGTTAAAAAATGAAATACATCATTGAACATGGGCACATCACAGTGACAATTTTTTACTGCTAAACAGACTATGCCTACAGGAAACTGCTCCATATACTATTTGCTGCAAAGAGAGGCTTCTCTATTTAAAATAGCAGTAAAAGGTTCTGACACTTGACCTGAAGATATCCTGAATGCTGCCTTTCTTTGCCAAAGTTGTTGTTATTTTCCTAGTGTTATCAGCTCTGATCTACGCCTTTGCAGCTTAGCTGCATACAGATTCTCCCCATCTCCTTTAACTATTTCAAATTATTCACATGGATATGCTTTATTATTTATGGAGGGCTAATGCTTAAGAGATTTCAAAGTAAATATGGACCCAATTGTGTTGCAGATACATCCTAGTAAGATTCCAGACTCTGCTCTCTATGGAATTTAACTGTTTGCTAAATATTTATGTTTCCATATGATTTACAGCTATTTGCTATTTGTATTGCAATATCTCTATTGAAACAAGTATCTTCATTTTATTCATAGATAAGCCTGCTATTCAAGAATCTGTCTGTTAGTTATAGATAATATTACTAAATCGTCTTGTCTGAGGAATAAAGTTTTACAACTGCCATAAAAGAAAGCAATAGAGAACAACAAATAGCACTTCATAGGCATGCAAAGAATTGGGACAAAGAAGAGGGATATAGTTTGGTCTGCTGATCTGTCCCTACCAAACAAATTTTTCTCCTCAAGTATATGAATAAAAAATAGGTATCGACCTCTCTTAGGCTTTCTACAAAAATCACTGAGTCTTTGTATTTTCTGTAAATGTCAGTGACAATAGCCTGGCAGTAAACAATGCTTTAAAGGGACTGAAACAGAGAGACTTTAATATGACTGTAAGAGAAACACAGGCTACCTCTCTGGGAAAAAAGTCCTGAGCAGAAGGTTTGCAGGACTGTGGAACAACCTCCCTATGGAAATGGTGTTGCATTATTTACCTCAGTGCTGCCAATTAAACTGAACAGATCTCTGACAAAAATAGCTATGTGAAGCTTTTTAGGAAAGTGCTGGTCATTTGGCTGTAAATTCTGTGTGAGTTCTGCAGTCTGTGATGGGCCCAGGTTCACATCTTTCATGCATAAGACTTATCAATAACAACTTAAAGGGTAAAAAGTAGATCATATAAACTGAAAATGGGACTTTCCTGGTTTTTACCCATTTGCATTGTATTAACTATTCTTACTGCCAGAAATCCATGTGTAACGTAAGTAATGTTTAATTTTGAAATTTTACTTCAAATAAACTGATGCTTATTAATGCATGTCATTCAATCTGAAAGTACTGAAGCTGTTTCTAATAGCTTTCAATTATTTCAAAAAATTTTGCAGCCTTCTTCTTCTAGAAGTCTTATAAATTTAGTAAATTTCAGTATTTGGAAGGAAAAACCCAAATAACTGTAGGTAATATTTTCCCTTCTTATTAATGATCACTTTAAAAGACAAAAACAAGATTTCCAGAAATCTACTAGCCTTGATTTTTCACTTGAACTCTGACCTTCTCCATCATACTGACAGTACAAAAGTCCTTTAAAATGGAAATAACTCAGTTGTTCAAAAGATTCTTGATGTAAATGAAAATCAGACTCAGTGAGTAGAAAGAACACGGAGGAAAATTAACTGTAAAATGCATTCTCTGTAACAAATGCTAATTACATAGGGTAGAGAAAGTTCAAATGAGACCCTGAATCTCAGTGCATAGGAAGTCAAACATGAACACAGGAAAGGTATCACTACACATGTTACTCCAAAACAGGCAAGGAATCCCCTGCCTCCTGCCCAAATCTATTGATTTTACAGCTGCAGACTTTTTGGGGGGCGGGGGGGAGAGGTAGGGAGGGCGGTGCTTGTTTGTTTGTGATTGGGGGTTCTTTGTTTGTTTCCTTGTTTTTGTTGTGGGGTTTTTGTTTTGTTTTGTTTGGGGGGGGTTCTTTTGTTTTTGTTTGGGGTGTTTTTTGGTTTGGTTTGGTTTTTTGGTTTGTTTTTTTTTTGATTGTTTGTTTTGTTCCATACTTTATATGATGATTTTTTTCATTTCATAGAAGATCAAAATCTTGTTCTGAATCATGTCTGAAAGAGCTTGGACTACCATCCTAAGAGTATTCAACTCATTGAGGCATTAAATGCATTCCTGAATGCACTGCTCACATAATTGTAGCATACCAGACAAACTAACCCAGGAAACTCATAGTAAATCCAAGATGACACTTCTTTTTCTTTCCATGAAAAGTCAGACCATAACACAAGCAGCAAATGTTATTATTTCTCTCTGTGTTCACAGAGAGTTTTGGGGTAAAAATGCTGTTCAAGATTAAGAAGAATGTATCATGAACTTTGTCAAGAGACTAAAGATTAATCAGCAAGTGTCCAAGAAAGATCAGTGTGAAAACAAACACAAATTTCAAAAATTTCTGGAGGAACTGTTATAGTCAGGCAAACTACTTTATTTGTTGCAAAAAAATTTGCTGTCTTACATCCGAATTTGAATTGTCCCTTTCACTTTAGTTGATATGCTTCAAATATCAGAAGGAAGCAATATTAGGTAGTAATTAAAACATTATCAATTACTGTTGGAGAAACCAGGAATACTGCAAAACTCAGTAATCTTGACCTAAGGCAAAACCATCAGTATTTCTTATCATGCTTGGGTTTTTTGGTGGTTTTGGGTTGGTTTTTGTTGTTTTGTTTGTTTGTTTGTTTGTTTTTGGTTGTTTGGGATTTTTTCTTTAGTGCCTGAAAATATAACATCAACCTCTATAAAGTCCTTGGAAACAGACAAAAAAACCTCGTTAAACTATGGTTTGGCAAATCTTGGCATTTCAGATAAGTGAAAATTGTTAGGGGAAGTTTGATTTCTGCTATATGATTTAGCTGCTTACATTCAAATACACATGTGGTTGGGGGAAGGTTTATCAAGAGTAATAGAAAAGACACTCAGAATAGTTTATTTAGGAAGTTTTGCCAACTGTTTAAAAAAGTAAACATGCAACATATTCCTAGAAATAGCATTCTGTATTTCTGGAAAAGCCTTGGACTCTGTTTTCTGCTTGTGAGAAGAAATTATAGAAGGAATTCTTCTGGAGGCATATGCTATGCATTTTCTAACAGGCAACAGATTTTATTACTAATTTGTTTTTATTGTCTCCTTGGTGAAGTTAAGCATGCAATGAGCTACACGCTATTTGCCAGGAGTTACATAAATCATCCTTGCTCTTGAAAAGGAAATTTGGCTGTATGAAAATAGTAATTTAGTAAAATAAGATGTATAAAAAAAGGAATGTTTCAGTATTACAATTTCCTGTCTTATAGAAATACCACCTTTACATACACTTGTAACAGAAAGATAACTTAAGGTTAATAAGCAGGTTAAAGAAAAATATCAGTTTAACCACCTGGAAGTTCCCTAAGCAGACAGGTGCTTTAAAAAGTAATGCAACACAATATAAAATATTGGATTATATGGTGTTTTGAGAGAGCTTGTAAATCCCTACTACCAGACCTGGCTGATGCTAAAGAGCTGGTCCTCTCACCCCGTATAGGAGAGACCAGACTAACTGAGTTCATCAACTGAGCAACCAAATTTCAGTGGTGAACCTGAAAATAAAATTTTGTGCTATGCAATACATTTATTGATGTGATACTGAGATCTACACATGTGTAAGAACACACCATTGTGATCTTTATTGTGAACTCTGGGATACTTACTGCTCACTGAACTGGGAAGTTCAGGAATTCAGGAAGGAGAATGTTGTATTTCACTTCCAGTTTAAATCAAGCAGACTACAAATGAAGTCAGTTATAAGATGGCAATTTTCCCGTCAGTGACAGACGAGAGTAGTGATCTGAGTCTTTCTCCTTTCAAGCTCATTACAGAAGATTTAACACAGTGAATGACAGCATACTCATTAAGAAACAGAAGTGTTCGGAAGATTTAATCCAAATGAGGGGAGTTTGCAGCAATTAAGATTTTTGTAGGAAATGCAACAACCCAAATCCCCAGAGGAACCTTATATTGGGATTTGCTCTCTCTGCTGGATTATTAATGAATGTGTGAGGCTGGTGCAAATGAGTCATGCAGAGCTGCAGCAGATTTCTGTTTTCTTAAATGTCTCATTACAGTATGTGTCAATAAGGCAATGTTACAACTGCTAGGCACATAGAGACAAAACTAGACATTAACATCTGAATTTCAGCAGTAATTTTTAAAGCCCTAAATGTTAATCAGTGTTTTCCACACAGAAATTAAATAGAATCAGAACAACATGTTTTATTGCAGTGTAAAATGTTTCATTTTGTACAACTCAATATCCAGAAGATGACTGTTCAAACAGAACCATGTCCTTATTTTAGTATCTCCAGGATAAATAATGAAAAATTATGCTTTGATTACCTACAAAACACTCACCTTATTCAAACTGAATTTTCTTTGAGATGCCTGCATTTTCAGAAAGGATGGCATTTTGTTCATACTATTTATAAAATCATTAAGTAATCTTTTCAACATAAAACTGAAACACAACTCTTTCAAGGAACTGTTTCAGCATTAGTCCTCTGAGAACTGGACTGTGCTGTAGAAAACATAAGCAATGAAACTTGTAACACCTACCTGTATCAGGAAGGTTAAACCACAGAATTTTCTTAAAATGTCACTGTCATGCAAAACAATCACTGAGTCTCCTGCACTGAGGAATACTACACAATACTGT
>VWYO01019788.1:39393-71934 GCA_013400275.1 Rhadina sibilatrix | reverse complement strand
CTATCTATTTTTTCCTTTCCTATGACTGAAAGTAATGTGGATTATTTATGAATTGCTTCTTCTCTATAGAAACGCAGCCACTTCAGGGACATACCTGTAATTGAAATGTCTCTTGCAACATTTTGAGAAGCAAAAGCATTTTCAGTGGAATGAAAAGCAAATTGTGAAAAAGATTGCAATAACTTTAGAATACATTAAGATATTTTGATAATCCTCTTTTTTTTTTAATAGATGGCACATTTTTCTGAAAGTAAAGTGATGTGTTTTCACAAAATCAAAACAAACGACAGTAAAGGAAGAGTTTGGAGAAACAACTCAATTTTTATAGATAATCAAAGATGGTATTTCTTTATTTTGCAGTTTTGCTTGATGCTATTCTGGAAATACTGCAGACATCTATGGAAGAATATGAGACAGAATTCTGAAATTCTTCTATTAAGATATGGAAATGGCATCAAAAATTCACTTTCAAGTTTTATGATGCTTGTATTAAAATACCTCATCAGCAGAGACTTCCTTTGTAGTCATGTCTTACACTCTATACAGCCTTGCACTTTAACCCATGACTAAGAGCAAATGCCTAAGGTAATAGCATTTCTTAATCAGCCAGAAAGCTTGCAATTAACACAAGAATGACAATCCCTCCCCTGCTTTTCCTAGGCTTTATCCACTGCATCTGATGCACTCCCAGTGCTTGCAGCTGGCACATTTATTTTTCTAGGATGTTGTTAAAACCAGCTAGTGGCATAGACTGTTGTCACAGGATAATTCAAAGCACTTCTGAGCAGTGTTTTTTGGATGTCAAGATGCTGATGTCTAACTGAAGAGACTGATGGCATTACATTCAACTGAATTTTTGGATCACTAAGATGAAGCATGCATGTCATTAGTGAAATGGTGAATGAGCATTTATTATAGGGAACCATGCAGAACTTAATACTCATACTATTGATCTAAGCTTCCAAAATGACAAGAACATGTTACAAGAACTTTGTAATATGTCCTTGTCATTTTGGAAGCTTGTCTCTTGTGAAAATTTGGCCCCTTTTGATTTTCCGAAGTGTATTTCTCTTCTACTATAAATTTTGATAGGGTTCTAAGCCTGAAATAAAAGGCATGAACAGATCACCAGACATCAAATTAAATTAGTAAGCAGTGTTATTCAAATCTCATAGAATTCCTGACTTGTCCAGTATGCACCTGACAATTCATGTTCATCCACTCTGTTCCTCTACCTAGCCATGCATGTATGTACAATAGAGCAGGCAGAAAAACAGTGTCAAACAAAGTAAGCTAAACTAACATCTATTACTTTATCAGAGAGTGGCAGCATTTCAGGTACAGATCTTGAAGTTCTCTGCTACAGTGACTTAGCACTGTCACTGGCATAACAAGTTTTTGTCAATTTAATTAGTTTATATGGAGGTAAGGAGTTCCAGAGGAAAGAGTTCGGGCTGATACACTAGAGAGGTATACTTAATAGAGCCCAGAGTGTGTTGGTGGTGGGGACATTACAAACATATTTAAGAGGCATTAAGGCTTCTACTGTTTGAGCTAATGTGAGATGGTACTATAGTAGGCTTAAGGTCCTTATAGATTGTGCAGGGTCTGTGTGAAGAATTTTGCTCATGAGATAGAAAGTACTACATGCAAGGTTTGCATGTGCAAGAGTCAGTGAATTAAACAGAACTGAGGCTAGAAATCTTCCAAAATCACTGTCAATTTATTGACAGTACCTACTTCATCATCTGGATTTTTTGATTTTTACTTGTCAGAATGGAAAGAGACACTAGCTAATGTTACCCTCAGCATGTCATGAGTAATGGGAATGCAGCAATTTGGAGCTGTCCACATGCTAGCTTGTCAAAAGAAGAATTAAGTAGAAAACAAGGTCTAGGGTGTCAATTTTTCATTTTTTCTTCCACAGAGGGGGGGGGGGAAATGATGAAGGCAGTTCTCCTAGCTAAAGGAAACTTTTTTAAATAGCTTACCCAGAAAGAAGGCTTGAGATGATTAAGTTGAAAACAAACTGCAACCACTAGGGAAGCCTTTAACAAATTATATTAACGCTAGTTTGGATAGATGTCTAGAAGCTTCAGCTTCAACTAAATATTAGAATCAAAATTCCACTGGTAGGTTTAGATCTTTTCAGATACATGTCAGAATGACAGTGCTGAGTCTTAAAACAGAAATACAAAATGCTAAAAGAAATGTGATGGTGAAGATAGATACAGGCATAGAAGTCTCAAAGACTTCTTTTCATATTAGAAATTCCAGTGATACCCCACAAAGTATATCATCCTTTTATTGATGAACTACCTCTCCAGGCTGCAAGATAATTCACTTTCCATACTGTATTATCAACAAGGATCTGAAGTGTTCAGAGTTAGGTGTAAATAAGGTTTTAAGATGAAGCTAAATGTCCTGGCTCAAAGCCAGATTGTGTTAGGGTTCATATTCAGAGAAAGAAATCTGATGAGAGCTTCTCAGAAGGAATCAATTAAAAATTACATCCATTTGAAATAATGGAAACCTCACAATATCTGCCAATTCTGCTGCATTGTATTCCTACACTTGGAACAGCACCAAGATTAAAAGCTCATGGACAGAACTTTGGCCTAATGTGGCAAAACACACCAAGAACACGCTTTTTAACCATGACCTGATTCTGGAAATGAGGTTCTGACAAAACCACCTTGTTGGCTTTCTATCTCTACATCAGCAGAAATATTACCTTGTTTTACAGAGGTTTTAGATTATGAATTACAAGTAATTACCATAACATTTTATGCTATGACATAGACTGCATGTATAATGTTTAAGAATACCTTACAACAAGGAAAACTTAAAGAAATGTATACAGTAGAAAGCTTGTATTTTAGCTTTGTAGTATAACGATGCCATTTGCGAAGTGCTTTGGTTTATTCCAGACTTCCTATAGAGTATATAATGGGTACTTCTCTTGTGTGTGCATTTGTGGCTACCATTTCACAAGAATGGATGGAACTCATGTTGTCATATTTAAAGACTCCGCTGGATGCAGGAAAATAACAGTCCATTGCTCCAGGCACAATCTCAAAGCATTAATGATATGTGCAAATGCTAGTTTAAGATCTGGAACACATTTTTCATTTCCAAACTTAATCAAAAAACAAAGAATGTTAGAATTATTATTAGTTAGCTGATTATCTGTTTGTGTCTTTAATTTTGATGATTTGTCCTTGACTGAATTTTTGTTTTATATATTGTTTAAAAGTTGGTGGTTTTGATTTACTTTTCAAGTAGTATAAAGTATTCTCATGTTTATCCCACAAAAGGGATTATTGTGTTTCACAGATGCACAAGTTGCATAGCCTCAACCCTCACTTCTATGGAAAGTAAACAGACAAAGAAAAAATAAAGCAGGAGACAAAAGTAAATTATATTCTCAACAGCAAGAAAAAGGAATTATGATAGCTGCATGGCATTTTCCTCAAAGTAATACAAAGATAAATGCTCTTGTAGAATAATTAAAAAAAGAAAATTTAAAATATGTAGAAGTTTAAATTTAGACTTCCATATAGAAAAAAATACTAAAAATGGAAGATTAAATACAAAGAATTTACATGGCAGGAAACTGTGCTGGCTAGGAAGCTGGCAATTTAATTTCTCCACAAGCATGAAATTCTAGCATGAATTAATTTGCTTCATGCAGAGTCCTGCTGTTTTCTCTTCTTTCCTCAATCACAGTTTACTGCATAAAGTCACACCTCACCTTCTTAGATTGTTTAATTTTTACAGGATTTTTCCATGGCACCATTTATAGAAATAAGCTTTATTCTGCATGTAATATATAAACATATTATTTTAGTCCACAAGATCACTACAACTATTTCAAGTTTGAAACAACATTATTCCAATATTTTATTTCCAGTAAATCATTTAATTGAATTTTAATAAGGTATCCAAACCATAATCCAGCATTACTTTTCCAACAACTCCTATTTTCTTCAGTGGATATCTTGGATTTAAAATTAATAAATTAACTCCTAAAGAAAAACAGGAAGATCAGCTCATCTCAGTAAGATTAAACTTCACTAAGCTAGTAGGGCTAATTTTAGGATGTGGATGAAGAAAACCAATAGGACCAGGTCATGTTTATTGGACAGAACCACAGAGAGACAACTAGAAGGCTTTGGAAAGGCTTCAGAAATGTTTGGAGAATACAGATCACTAGGGAAAAGTGATGAGTTTTTAGGTGGTAAGCACCCAGAAAGTCAGAAGTTTTGGACTGTATATTCAAAAAACAATAATATTACTGTTTTGGAGCACTTAAAGGAAGATCTATAAGAACAGATTATATTTTGTCAGTGAGTGACCTTTCCTACTAAACCCAAGTATCCCAAACATGCTTACATGCAGATTTCATTATTTTAATAACTCAACTAAATATAAAAACGTATGTATAAACCACAACGAATTCTTGACAATTAAAGTGAGAAATTACTCATGATGAATCATAAATTTAAACTGATTAGTAGGTGTAGTATACTAATTATTGTACTGGGTTTCATAAACAAAAAAATACTTAAAAAACTGTTGTAATGACAGCAGGTTACATATCAGCCCACACAATACCACAGAATTTATTATGTTTCTGAAACAGGAGAAGAAAGTGAGCACTATGTATACAGAATACGACCCTACATTACTGAAAGGTTGTTGTAAATTCCCCCTTTTGTCACTAAATAGCTCAATACAGCCCAAACAGTGGAAAGGCTGGCCATCAAATTGGTCAGATAGAAATTTGTCATCACAATGTGAGGATAATTTTTCATACAAGTAATATCTCAGAGATTTTTACCACTGCCTGGAGACTTCTAGTGGACTCTATCTTTTTCTAGACCACTAAAGACAAAATTATGGTTTTCCTTACATTGTTCTAACTTAAACAGCATCTGAAAAAATTTCCACTACCTAAAGTAGGTATCAGTCACTCCTGCTCTTAGTAATGTCAGAGAAAAAAATATTGTGTTTGACCTTCTCAAGCCCCCTCTCCCTCTCACCAGTAATGGAACAGGACCTGCTAATAAGCACCCATTTCCCTGCCTTGCAGTCTGAAATCAACAGTTTGGAGGTGGGAGATGTTGATAATATGTGGAGGAAAAGGGGAAACAATCTTCATGAACAAACAAGAATATTGTATTAGGAATCTCCAAAAAACAAAGTCAGATTTCTATCTCCAAAAATCCCTCCTCCTAATTCCTGGTGAAAGAGAGAGGGAAAAAACAGGAAGTTCCTTACCTTACCTGATAGTCTTGGGGCTAGCTAAATTTAACATGTTCTGCTAAGTCACAGGGACTACAACATAAGCGGGACATAACTCTCTCAAATTCAGTATTTTCAAATTCAGAGTACTTGCCTCTCAGGTAACAAATGGTACCTGGAACTTGGTAGCAACTCATTGCTCATATATTTCCAGTAATCTCTGGGCTCTTGCAAAGTTTGGATTTACTATAAAGGATGACATTGATCAGAGAATCACTGAAACAGGTTCCTGGTGGTTTTACACTTTGTCACTGGGCATTAAAAAACATTTGGCCTAAAGCAGTGTAGATCTGATTTGTAAATAGATGGTAAGATATTTTCATACTAATTTAGGAATGTATATGAAGGATGATGCCTGCAGGAATAGAAGTGGAGTGCAACCATTGGTATTTTCTGCTGTGGTATATTGTCATATTTTTGTTATATTCCCCAAAGAGAAGCAGCAATTTCTGAGGTGAATGGAGACAAGAGGTAAAAACAGTATCTCCACAAAAAGGCAGTCCATACCCTGAGGTGTATTAAGCACAATACAGCAGACCAGTCAAAACCCATTGTCCCACTGCATCCACTGTTGATGTGTCCTCACCTCAAACACTTCGTAGACTTTTCCTCTACACAATGTGAGAAGGAGATAAAAATATCAGAATATGTCCAAAGAAGGGCAACAAAGGTGATGACAGGACTACAGGGCATGGCGTATGAGGAGCAGCTGGGGATATTAGGTTTCTTCTGCTTAGAGGAGTCTGAGGGGTAACCTATTTCTATTCATACCTTTGTCATTATTTGACACTGGCCCAATGCAAGGCACCATTGCTTCTGCTACAGCTGGGCAGCAAAGAGGGTAAAAAATTAACAAATGCTTCATGAGTGAGGTAAGGAACAGAGAAAACACTTCAAGGGCAAAACCAGGCTCAACTTAAGTTGCAAAGTGAATTTATTACTAACAGAATCAAAGGAGAATAATGAGAAGTAAAATAAGCCCCTAAAACATTTCCCCACCAGCCCCTCCCTCCTTCCCACTGGCAGCACAGGGAGACAGGGCATGGGGGTTTGGTCAGTTGATCACCGAGATTTTCTTCTGCTGCTCCAGGAGAGGAGTCCTTCCCCTGAGGGACCGTGGGGTCCCTCCCACAGGAGACAGCTCTCCCTGAGCTTCCCCAGCGTGGTTCCACTCTCACCAGCAGCAGCCAAACCGCACCTGCTGCAGCCTGAGCTGCCCCACGGGCAGACAGTGCTCCCAGCACTGCAGCCCGTGGGCCTCTCTTTCCACAGGGTGCACTCCTCCAAGGACAGGCTGCTCCAGCCTGGAAGCAAGGGCCCCCTCTCTCCTCTGGGTCTCCCACTGGATCACAGCCTCCTCCAGGCATCCACCAGCTCCAGCGTGGGCACCTCCCCGTGGGCTGTGGGTGGATCTCTGCATTCCCCATGGATCCCCATGGGCTTAAGGGGCTCAGCTGCTTCACCATGGTCTCACCATGGCCTGCAGAGGCACCTCGGCTCTGGTACCTGGAGCACCTCCTGCCCCTCCTTCTCCACTGACCTTGGTGTCTCCATGTTGTTTCCTTCACATGTTCTCACCTCCTCTTCTTCTCTGACTACAGGCAAAGAACCCTGTGACTTTGTTTTGATTTTCTTTTTAAATATGTCATGCTAGAGTTGTTACCAAGCTCTCTCATTGGCCTAGCCTTGGCCAGCAGCTTGTCCATCTTCAGAGCTCTCAGGGATTGGTGCTGCCAGACGTGGTGGAAGCTTCCAGCAGCTTCTCACAGCAGCATCTTTCTGGCCCCCCTGCTGTCACAAACCAGGCTGTGCCAAACCAATACAACCTTCTGCATGAACGGAAGGGAGATGCTCATCTTTTCTCTGGTGTCCAGTGACTGAAACCACGGAAATGACTTAAAGTTCAGACTGAGGATTAGGAAAAGGCTCTTTACTAAGGGATTGGTCAAACAAATGAGCAAGATTCCCAAGAAAACAGTCATGGCCCCAAGCCTAGTTTAAGACATCTTTGGACAGCAGTTTAAATTTTGGTTTTTGTGAAGTCAGGAGTTCCATGCTCCTCACAAATCCCTTCCAACTCAGGTTATTCTGTTGTTTATGATTCTAAGAACTCTCCTACTCTTCAAAGAAAAGAAAGATCCGTGTAAACGCCTGTGTTCCTGCCTCTCTAAATGAACAACTTTGATGCTTTCCAGCATTTTTCCATGTGCATGAGTAGAACTGGTCATGCCAGTAAAGACAATATCACAGTGAATATACCAAACCACTCTAATTCTAGTATTTCCTACAATTCCGATGATTCTCGTGGAAGTTAATAATATAGAGATGTTTTAGTTATTGCTGAGCAACACTTGCACAGTGTGAAGATCATTTCTGCTTCTCACCCCACCCCACCAGTGAGCAGGCTGGGGGTGCACAAGGAATTGGGAGGAAAACAGCCAGGACAACTGACACTGACCACAAGGATATCCCAGACTATATGGAGTCATACTTAGTACATAAGACTGGAGGAGGAAGAAGAAGTAAAAGGTAACCATTTGGAGTGACATTTGGCATGGCATTTGTCTTCCCAAGTCACTGTTACTCATGATGGTGATCTGACTTCTTTGGAATAGCTGAACACCTGTCTGTCCCTGGGAAGGAGGAGATGAATTAATTGCTTTGCTTTATTTGTTTGTGTAGCTTTCGCTTTACCTCTTAATCTGTCTGTATCTCAATCCAAGAGTTTTTTACTTTTGTTTTTCTCATTCTTTCACCAATCCTGCTTGTGGGGGAGTGCATGAGTAGCTGCCTGGGGCTTACTTGTCAGCTGGGATTAAAGCACAATAAATATTCTAATATTGGAGTAAAAAAATATCAACTAGCTCCTAGGACCAGTTTTGATTCCCTGTAAAGTTTATTCTGAACTTGAAAATGCTTTCCCAGTGAAAAAGTATAGCAATTAAAATGAATGTCTCTGCATAATACAAAACAAGGTTTATGAATCAAATGCCCACTCTGAAGCTATGACATTGGCCCAGAAGTATTCCTGTTCTTTGATCACCTTGCCTGTTGCAATCCTAGTATAAAAAGGGAAGGAAATAATTTGAGTAGCAGCAATTTGCAGCTGCTGAAAGACATAGAGCAGGAGCTCAGAAAGAATTGATAAATTGCTATAAATTATTTATCTTTGTTTGAAAAGGGGTCCTTACAGAAGAAACATGTTATGTTTCTAACTGATTGTACAGAGAAGGCAGGCATCTTCTTGCCATCTGCTGTATTTTTAAGTCAAGAGCCCTTGAGGACGTCACTAGTGCAACAGCAGGCTAGACTGCTATTAATCAAGAGCTGTGTGAGCAGAACTTAATTATTTTTTCAGTTTTTTCTTATGCAATCTATTATGTGGCTTCAGAGCATGAGACCTTACCTCACAACACCTTCAGCATTTTTTCCAGAGAACTTGTAGTTGAGTAACTGTTCTTCTGTTAGAATTGCAAAAGAGGAATGTGGCAGTTATGTCTCAACAGGAGATCAACTTTCAGGCCAGGGGAAAAGATGAAAGAGTACATTAGAAAATACTTCCTCTTTTTTCTTAAATTGATGGGGAAAGGGAAGGAAGAATGAGTTTAAGTGATGCAACTGCCAGAAACTTTTCAACTGTTCCTTCATGAAATAACCAAACATTCAAATATAACTATCTTGGGTAAAGCAGAAGCCAAGTTGCATGTTTCTCAAGAGTGGACCCGGTCAAAAGAGGGAAAGGACATGCTGAATTTATTAGTGATTATCTCATCATCTTCTTCAAGCTCCAGTGCTCCTGGGAAGACTTAAGGCAGGTTACTGCCCCAGATAGATTTAATCACAGATTGTTCTTGCCTCCTAATTTACTCCTGAACTGCATCTGATTTCCAGAGTACTCAATGAAATTCACTGAATATATATCAGGATCATAATTCTCATATACCACATGGTTTACAGCTACCTGGAGTAGATGGCATGGTGATAGACTCCTGACATGAATTGCCTTTAATAAAAGACAGAGTTCAGCACAGAAACTTATCACATTTTCAAAAATTCCCAGGAGAAAAAATATCTTTGTTCTGACTAGAACTTTGCAAGCTAAAGCATAAGGAGAGGTAGTATATGGCAGCCTTGAAGAGAAATGATTAAACAACACTATTTTAATTCAACATGTCCTGGGACAAGCAGTTTTAAGACATTCATTTGCATTGTCTGTGAAATGGGGATAAATAATACTTATCTTCCAAGTCCATTGAGATGTATGAAAATACCTCTCTGAAAATCTTTTATAAAACATCATACTTCAATAGTGTTTGCTTATTAGCATGAAATTGGCTCTCAAGCTGTTCCTGACTTTTGCATGAATTTGATTTTGTGCCAAAGAAATTTTTTCTTCTGTTTAATTTGTCTTTGTCTATTTATTTAAAGGCTTGCCCTTCTAGATGAAGTTTCAGCCAGGGGCTTCATGAAAACACATATGTTTCTTACTTGCTGTCTGTGATACAGTTAGCTGTGCAAACAGAATGTTATCTCAGTCAGCAGTTTGACATTCAGCGTGGAAGAATGCTATGCATTTGCCTTCTCTTATTTAGTGTGGATGTGATCTTTCTCCTTACAACTCTATTGTGTTAATGCACAAAAATATTGGATAGAAAGACATTTAATGAATTAATTTTTAATTCTGTGTAAAGTACGACATGATTTTATCTATCCTACCTTTTGTTAGCTTTTTATCAAGCTCCAGGCATATGATACATTAAGAAAATAAGCAACTTCTCCAGGCTGACCTAGTCTCTTGAGCAAGACATAGGGACAAAGACATTTCAAATATTGGGTTTATGCATCGGACTGCATTACTTAAAGTTTAATTTATTTTATCAGAAGAAAATGTTACCCAGGGCAAGACTAAAAGCAGCCAGACCTGGATGAGCACTTACATGAATGCACCCTGTTATAAAAGCTTGGCATGCTCCTGTCATGTATTTCTGATGGAAGCTAGGAGAGCGTAGAAGAAACTCATTTATGTATTTTGCCTAACATTAGACTTGGGGAATGTTTCCAATTAATAGGCTCTATTTCTGGGCCTATCTATTTCACAAAAATTCATCAAACTGAATCCAGAACTGATGTTGAAAATCTTGCTTAGCCTTCATTAACATTTTTAATAAAGCAAAAGCTCTATCACTAGGAGAGTTTTCATACATAGACTACCCATGCTACTGTATTTCCCAAGTCAAAGCTGTGCTGAGGAAAAAAATTTTGAAACTAGAATTTAAAGACTATAAAAATACACAAAACCACTTTAAAGTTACACAGTTGTAAGCAAGGACAGAATTGTCCTTATCCAAGTAATTAAACTTTTATCAGATTACATATCTAATGCAACACACACAGTTTATGAAGGAGATCTGGTGTGCTAGAAAAAGATAGGGATGTCAAAAATGTATCAAGTGTACTATATATGCATAGCACTCAAATTGAAGTGTGTGGAATAATGAGATTACAAATTTAATTAAAATAGTAAATTCTTAGTATTTAGCCCTGCAAAACCACATAGGCATTGAATTTGCCTTAAAAGTCTGTGTAACAACCAATTTGCTACATAAGGGTCTAAAAAGATCCATATCGAGTTATAAACATAGGAAAAAATGTTATTTTAATTTGTAAAACAAATTCTGGAATCAATGTTTTTCCCATTTCTAATTTAAATTTTAAGAAGTGATTATACTCTAAATGTTATCTTATAATTTTTATTTTGTAGTGCATTAAGGGGAGAAGGCAACAAAGTTAGCTGAAGCTGATATTACACATGACCTTTCAGCTGTCTTGCAAACATATGCCAAAGCATCTTACGTGTGATTTATGCTCACTGCTTCCCTAGGCTTGGAAAGGATTAGCAGTCGTGCTAGCCTACACAGTGGTTTTCATCTCCTGAAAAAATCCATTAGGTATTACATTTAAATGCTCACTTATTTCACTTGCTGGCCTGGGGAAGAATTCAATTGTGGTTGCAGTTACCAGTGTGTCAGAGGGCAGACTTCTCAGCACAGTTCTTCTTAGAAATATAGCCAGCCTTTTTTGTCAGGTGTGGATATAATGTAATAATATTTTTTCCACCACTAGAAAACTGTTGCAAAGTATAATAATTTATAACCATGTTTTAAAGGAATCTCCTTAATCATAGTGCTTAAACTTGAGTTTTTCAAAACACAAAAGGTCTTATAATATTCTGATAGCTTTAAATCTAGAGCACCTAGGGGTGTGCTGAAGTGTGAGTGTTTGGGGGACTATATGCATTTCCACTGCCATCACAAGGTTTTCCTCGAACAGCTGCCAGGTCTGTATGTTTTTACCTTGGATAACTACCATCCAAACTTGCATCATTCCCAAAAAGAAATCTTAATTATGGAAGGAAAACAGTTTAAATTATGTCACAAATACTTCCTTTCTAAGGTTTCATCTTCCGGTAAAAAAACATTTCATTCAGATTGACCTACATTGTTACTGCCTGAGTGTGTAGCCTCCGAACAGCTAAAATAACTTGCATCGATGTCTGTGACTCAGTACATAAAGCACTCTCCACTAAATTTTCCTACACCCAACCATTTTTTTTCTTTTGGCAGGTAGAAAAATGGAAAACAGACAACAGGTGAGATAAGCGTCGTATTTCTTCTAGGGTAGCAAAGAGAGCTGTCTGTTGCTAGACATACATTTCAGCTCAAGACAAGGGAAGTAAACTGCCCAGCCACAGCTTCAGGACTCCAAAGTGTTCAGTGGATATGACTGAGAAAGCTGTAAACTTGTCTCTAAAAATCATCATAGAGATGAATTATTAGTTATGAGAGGGGAAAGAACCCAAAATCCTCAACCTCCTTTTACCCAGAATGCTCTGTCATTAAGGAAAAACAAAACAAAATCCCACAAACAAACCAAACTAAAACCAAAACAAGACAAACAAAAAACACAAAAACCCCCCAAAAACCAACAAAACACACCCCTCTCCCCACCAAATCAAACAAAAAATAATGTTTTAACCAAGCTTGTGCATCACAACTTTGATCACCCTTAGGTGAACAGATTAAAAAAAAAAAAAAAATTAGTCTGTGTCAATGCTTCATATATAATCCCTATTAGAGATTGAATACCCAAGCACAAGAAAATATGCAACAAAATTGTACCGATTCACCTTCTTTGAAATCTCTGTGTTCCCATCTGGCTGGCTCCCTGATTATTTACCTTCAGATAAGCTTTGGGAAATGTTACTTTTAATCTATGTGAAATCCATCCATAATTTGGAGAAGAAGAAATTACCATTAAAGCGCTTAATGTTATCAAGACCTGCACAGGATTTGAACCAAGTTTGATTGCATGGGTTTTTGAGCTAGATGTTTGCAAAGATGCTGATCCCATGTATTTTTTAACTTCTGAGTAACAATAATACTCCCCTAAACTAAAAATATCAAAACAAAATGTCTCCCTGAAACTGCATACCTCCCTAAGCAGAAATCTCTCATAAGGTATCTTTGTAATAATCTCTGTTGGGTGAAATTATCAATCAAATGCCAGTGAAGCTCTACTCATTTGCACTTAGTAGTTTTCCTGCTTCATTAGCTCCTGATGCTCCCATCAGCTGTGTGATTTTCTGTTTCAAATATAAGATGCTTATAGTTGTGCTATTGGATTTTGTAAATGCTAGGAAGAGGAATCAAAAGCACAGCTTTCTTTTATTTGCAGATTTACCTAAAGAAATCCACTGTGATTTGTGCTGCAGACTGCAGTTCCACTGCTGCTGGGACTGCTGTGATTTATCCTCCTATACAGGGGGCTTTCACAGCAGCTGTAGGTGTTACAGAATATATTTAGAGGAGGCAGAAGAATCTTGTGTCTAAGGAGAAAATTTGTATTCCTGAAGGACATAGTTGGATACCAGTCTTTCATTTGTCTAATCTTCTTATATAGTCTATTCCCTGTAACTATTCTGTCTCAGCTTCCTTTATTTGATGTGACAGCCATGATGGGATTGGAGTAGTAAGTACATGCTATCAGTGCTTAAGGAATGTTTTATCCTGTTATCATCATATTTATCAGTTAAAACGTGATGCTGGATATATTCCTCTTCTTAGGCAGATAACATTAGCACAACAGCACAAATGTCATCCCCTCTGTCTCCAGGGACAGTCCTGTAGTACAGATTTGACATTTTAAAAATTTGCTTCATATGGCTCAATGAGTCCAAATGTGAGGCAGTAGCTTGGGTAACAGCAGTTTGATATTTCCACATTGAGCTGAAAGAAAAAACAGCTCTTTTTCACCATCTCTTGCTACTAAGATGATTGTAGTAACTAAACTAGACAGGTTTGTGTAGTGTAGACCATGGCAGAAAGCAGCTTCTCTTCTCTTAGGGAACAAGGGGGAAAATTAAAAGAAAAGAAAAAAGAAAAAGAAAAAAAAAAAAGGGATAAGAAAAAAAAAAGGCAAATGGAAGACAAAAGAACAATTCTGTGAATTTGGAAAGAAGATATTTTCAAAAATTTCCTAATTTCAAACAAGAAAAATAGTATTTTTTGTTTCCTCCATCATGCCCATTTTTTTTAATGGGTTTTTTGATTGGTTTGGTTTTTGGATGTTATTTTTGGGGGTTTAGTGGGAGAGGGGAGTTGTTTGCTGTCTTTTGATTGTTTTTCTTTTTTGTGGGGTAGGTTTGTTTGTCTAGATAGGGGTTTTGGTTTCTGTTTTTTTTTTTTAAATAAAATTACCCACCTAATATTCTGAATAAATAAAAATTGCTGACCTGACAGTATTGTGAATGACAGTATCAAAAAAGCTCTGCTTTTTTTATTCCAAATTATTTACATATCTAAAAGATGCAGGACAAGTCTTGCTGGAGAGTAAAATTTTTTTTTAGGGTCACACAGACATTTTTTAGTAGAGCTAGAAATGGAAAGTTAGTCGAGTGCCTTTACCACAACATATTTCCTTCCTTAAACATATTGGTTAAGTGTACCACATTACAAATTGCTGCATTGGTCACCAAGAAAAAAAAGCATTTAAGGGATTGTGGAAGTTTAATTTCTACAGAAGTGAAAACATCATCAGATTCCCCACACTTTCATTTAATTCTGCCTTCCAGTGTGACTCATTCTTATGGCTTCTTGCCTAAAAAGACACATACATATCCACTCATACCATTGTCTGAACAAAACTGGGCTGTTTGTTTGTTAGGACATTCTGGTGTAGGGATGTGACTCTCTATGAGCCTGGGGCTCTCCCGTCTTCTAGGAGACCTGTAGCTGGTTTGGGTGCCACTGAAGACTAGAAGAGCCTTGCAGCAACATTTGTGCCGAACGCCACAAAACCAAAACCCCACGCAGTTGTTCTACACACCCCGCTTTTTCTCCCTTATCTCCACCTCCATGTATAGCATTTTTATTCTACTTTACCTAGTTTTACTAACAGAAGTTCTGTTTTTTATTACATGAATATTGACACTCTATAGTCACTCCTCCTAGGAAGAGGAAAAGCTGTGACAATAAGCTGCCAGTGAGGTCTTAACTTCCATGTAATGGCTTTCATTTCAACATCAGTGGAATGTGCACTGGAAAACAAGGTTCCATGGAGGGCAGCCAGAACTCAGCATTGTCTGCACTGACCTACCAGAGGCTGCCAAGAAGAGGAAAAAAAACAGTTGTTTTGAGACTAGCTGAGCTGCTTAGGGTTGTTTTCAGTGATTTCTTTTAAAAAATATTCATTTCATTCTAATAGAAATGTGACTATGGTGTCTGTCTGATGCAGTATTATTCTTTAATATTTCTTATTTCTTTGAAAGCACTTGATAGAATACTTGAAAATATCAGCAGGACACTGACAGCAATTTTATTTGCAATGCTCATTGTCTTTTCCTCCTTTTTCCTCTGTCTCAGCTCTTTAAATTCAATCCTCTGTTTCCTCTGGTAGAGCGGTTGACTACTTCTTTACTGCTGAGAGCCAGCCAGATGGTGTTATGGGCTTTCTCCTAGAGCACAGATCTCATTAAGCCATGAGTCAGTGGCTTAACAGGTCCTTATCCGTGTTACCTCATGATAAAGACAGAAAAGCCAGATCAAATAACACAGTTAGATGCTGCTCTTCAAGACAACTTTGCAACTGTCTCATTCCTTCAGATGATAATGTAACGCATCTGATCGTACATGTGCATGCATACCTGTCCACATACACACACACGTGTGCCTGCCCCCATGCCTTTTCCCCTGTGAATGCAATTTTAGCTTTCAATTTATTCTACTGAGGCACAAACTCCTCTAACCAGCTGTCATATTATTTGCTCAGATGAAAAGTGCAGCTAAGTGAATTGTGTAACAGTACATCTGACTTCTTTTATTTTTCTGATTACTATATAAATTATGGATATCAACATAACATTTTCTAAGTTTTTTTCCAGTGTACTAGAAAATATATTTTCATATATTCTCTGTAGTGTTTTCTACTATCTTGTGTAAGTTGCAGGTCTTGAAAAATTAATAATTGTGGCATTGCTTTGTCCCCTGCTGTTCTGAATATGAACAGAACGACCTGGAAGTGAATCAAGTACTGGATAGAAGCAGACATTTCGCCTTCCATTTCTATAGAGCATCAAGGCATCACAACAAAACATTGATAATGCAATTGTGACAATAACCTTAAAATGAGAACATAATAATAGCAAATATGAATGCACACATGCAAAATCTGACCATTTAGTGGGAAATGTGCTTTCCTTCATGACTCATTCACATATGCCTCCAAATATCTTTAAAATGGATGGGCTGGTTAGCTCTCTGCTCTGTACCACACCTCCAGGAGGACTATCAGACCAGCTGCAAATGTGTTGTGATTGCAACATGACATGGGGCCTATGACTGCAGCAGACCTCTTCACCCATGAATCCAAATATCTGCTCATTTCTGATGCAAAGTCAGCATCTGTTAAGGTTCTTCACTTTTCATTGTGTAAATGTCCTGCCCACCAAAACTTCTCTACTACTATCAGCCTAATGTTATAAATACTTGATCTTATATGATGAGTACCAGGACCATTCATAAAAGGGCCAGGGGCTGGCACCTCGAATAATGGGCCCATGCTGATTCTGTACAGATGGTGGACAACTACTTACAGAGAGCAACTTGGAAATCTGATTTGGTTTTTTTTTATCTACTCTTAATCATACTCATGGAGGTTCAGATACTTGACAGGTATTTTATCATATTCAAAGTAGTGTAGAAAGTTTTGAAGTTACATTTTTCTCCCTTAATTTTGATATTTTTCTCCCCTTCTTAGGTCTGTTTTTTCTTAAGATATCCTGGACTCCCCCAAAATTAAACAAATCACTCTTAAGTTAAATCATAGTGTTATGTTTTACTTTTATTTCAAACAGTTAAAATAGTGATATTTGTTTCTCTAGTTTCAAATCCCTTAAACCAAATCCCAAAGCGGGAGAAACAAACTATCCATTTGCTTATTTCCTCAATTACAACCTCTAAGACTAACAGATTCATTTTATCAAGGCAATATTCCTTGTCTGCATTAAGTGGATTTAAGCTCTTAAGAAGCAATTTTCTAATCCGTACATATCTATTTCACTCTCTCTCATTACTTGTAAACTGATCTCAGGCTTGAACTGATTTTCTCTGTAAGGAGAGATGCAGTGTAAGTATTTAACAATGCTGCTGGTGTTAAGAGTATCTCCTCCTTATAAATTGTCCAGTATCAATTTGAAGTGGCCCAGTAGTTTCTTTAGTCCTCTGGTTAAGTGTTTCCAGGATAACATTTCAAAAGGTAGCAAATGTCAAGTAATTAATAAACAGATACATGGGCTGGGCACTCACTGTTCTCACTCCATCCCAACATGAAAAGCAGGCACCCTCATGAACAAGCAGGTGCACGCAAAATATTTTGTTCCACAGAAGGAACTTATTGCTCTTTTCCTGTACATTGATTTTACTGCTGTGCAAGTCTCAGACATCCATTTTGGAATATTCTGAGAGCATCTGAGAGCTACAACAAGCAACATCCCTTTCTAAGAACTTTAGCTTACTAAAAATCATTACTCTACCAACACATAATCAGGTACACGTATTGCACAAGGAGGCAGGGCAGAAGAAAGAAAGCATTATTAGTACCTTGGGAAAATATATTCCTTGTTCTTAAATCCCTTGATTATAAACATGATAGGGAGAAGAGATTCAGACTGATGCCTGTGTTTTTCATAGGACTTTGTGTTACTGCTTTTGACTTGCAGATGTCTTGGTTGTCCTGCAAAGAAATTCACAGTGATTGTAGACAGAGCTTTGAAAAAAACAAGGATCTACCAGATCTAATAATTCTAGATAAGAACTGATGCATATTAGGAGGTAATCAAAAAATTGGAGTATTTCACTTTTTAATGTTTTTGGTAGGAAAATAACACAAATTTTCTCTGAGTTTAAATGCCAAACCAAACATCAAGATAGGAAAAAGTTAACATATAAATGGCATGAATAGGAGAAGACATGCTGAGTAAACAAGAGGAACAAGTTGCTTTAGGCACTGCATTTTCACTGATTTACGTGCTTGTGGAAGATTATTTTCTTCACTCACTATCTTTAAAATGGAGTAAAATGGAACAATTTTTTCTCTTCTCTGTTTAGAAGAGAACCTAAGCGAACCTGTATGAGTTTTCAATTAAAAAAATCTGCTGCAAAGTCTCTGAATCTCTAAGTCCTCTCCCTGAACACAGCTATGATTCAATTTCAAAAATTGCTTGTGTTTAATTCCAGTTGGTATATATTTTGTGATTGTTCTTAAAAAGGATAGGTTTTCTTTTCTTCTTCATCATCCATTTTATGCCTATTGGGACCTCAGAGTCTCAGAGATTTCTAGGATTGTCTGCCATTGAGAAGCAAATACTGGAATATTTCTGTTAAAATAATTTTTCCTAAGGCAGAATGACATTGTCAAACATCCTGTCAAATTTCTTACTGCTCACCAGCTTTTGAAAGTACCATTGTGTTGAGTAGTTTTAGAAATACATTTTCTTTTCCTTTTGCAAATGACTGCTTTAATGTGTAAGTTCTATATTTCTGTTCTGCTTTCTGTATTTTGTTAAATGATTTCTAGGAAATGCCATATTTTCTTTTCACATATTGTAAAGCTGAGTTCTATATTTTGTTTCTGTCTCATATAGCATGTTCCTCTGTAAATTGTGTCAAAATACAGAAAATATTTAACTGCATTACAGTTTAGTGGAGTGGGTAGTATTTAATCCAGTCTTACAGCCCTCTGTGACTTTACTGAAACAACTTTCACTAGCATCTACAATAAGATTCCTATGATTCACAGCTTGCATCCTTTTTCTGTAATGTCCTCCAGGTTCTGTGCAGGTTTATAACGCACTAAAATACAGCAACAGTGAGAGCAGTGAAAAATAGTATTTAGGGATTCAGATTCTCTTTCTAGTCATCTAGTCATCATTTTATTTTCTAAGAAAATGTCTATCCTGCTGTCAAAAAAGTGCATGTTTAGGATGGATATTTGAACATTTGAGAATAGGAAAAGACAAAAATTCTTTGTATCTGCCCACATCCTACATAACAGTCAGTTTGAGAGAATTCTGAACCTGTGTGCAGGGTCCTGGCAGTGAATTGTAAATCATAGGATGACCTGAGCTGGAATTTGGAAATTTGCCAGTTTCCAGTTGACCAGGGCATTTCCTGATGCCCAAGATCATCCAAAAATTAGTAAATGAGGCCTCATGATCACATCAGCCAGGTCTTTGGGCCAATGTTATTTCTGCCTCTTGCTGTTTTGCTGTTAATGCATTTTAAAAGCATGTTTTACTGTCCCTCACAGTCCTGATCCACTTCAGCTCCAACAGGTTTTCAGACACAAATTTTCTCCCTACAGTGGTGACCAGTATCTCTGTAGACACCCACCATGTCACATGATCTTTGCTCCATTGGACAAATACTTTCTTGTTTTCACCTTATCTCCAGAGAAGGTGCCTGCTAGCCAAGCTGGACTTTTGCCTCATCTACTTTACTTCTAACATTTTGGAAATTCCAGTTCTTGTACTCTTAGGAAGTGGTGCTTAAAAAATGACCAGCACTGATGGACCCCAGAACCTCCTAAGGCATTTTCTCACAGATCTCATTAATAAGTTCCCTGAGCAGACTGCTCTTCTCTGTCCTGGGCTGACATTTTGCTGGCACTTTTCCTCCTGTCATCAGAGATTTTAAACTTGATTCCTCCATGGTTACTGTGTTCAAGATGGCCACCAGTCACTACTTGACTCATTAGAACCTCTTTGTTAAAAAGCAATGAACCAAGAAGAGCGTCTTTCTTAGTTGCCTCCTTTAGTACCTGTACCATGAATCACAGAATCATACAATGCTTAGGATTGTAAGAGACCTTAAAGATCGTGTTGTTCCAACACTCACATTAATCTATTGAGTCTGCTCAGTCCTTTCAATATTCTTTGCTGCTGTTGAAAGGCATGAAGAAAACACTACCTGTGACCCCAATTCTTCAGTCAATCACCTCAAGGCCCTAAAATCCCTTTTCATCACTCAAAAAGCCATGGAATCTCTTGAAGTGCAGTAAGTTAAATAAATAGCAGGGGTATGATGAAGGTGATAGTAGATACTCTAAACTATAGCTCTGTCTAGAGTCCTAACACAGAGTAACAGATTAATGTAAACTGGAGTGGAGTTGTTAGAAATAATTTCACAAAACTTCAAGTCTGCCTCTGAAAACTCATTCCACATACACCAGTGCAATGAGCTGGTTCTAGGAAATTCCTGCAAATTTAGCACTTGAAGAAAAAGCTGATCAGTTTGACTTGCTGTAACTGAGTACAAAATACCTATGCCTTTTCTTTTCAACTGCTCTTCTTCTCCTTTAACCCACAGGAGTGTCAAGTCAGAGATTAATCTGAACTCCAGGAAGTCCTAGAAATGTCAAGCTTAATGGCATCTCAGCCTTACAGGGGCTCAGTTCATGTTTCAGCCTTGTAATAGCCTGAGTTTTGATATAGTTGATACATGCTAGACATACTTTTTATAAGAAATTAATGTTCCATTTTCACCTTCATTCTCTCCCCCACCCCTCTGCCCCCAGATTGCAGCAGTCTGGATTGGAAATAAGACCAATTAAGGAACAAATGTGAAATATTAGCAGGAAATGTGGTTATATACTTCATTTATATCCATGAGAAATTAATGTACAGGCTTAGACATGATTATTTAAACTTTGACTTTGTTATTTAATGCAGTGTGGGGATTTTCTTCAGCCAACAGATGCCTCACTCTGGTGCAAGAAGCAGAGCTGATTTTGGGAGGCAGTGTAATGATGTTTCCTCCCCCCATCCAAATAGAAGCACTTTGGAAATAGAAATGGAAGTAATCTGAAGGAATAGTGAGCTGATATAGGCCATAGTACTTTGACAAAGTCCATAGTTTCCAAACAACTATAGCTGCATTATTTCCTCCGAATCCAAGCTTTTTTTTTTTTTTTTTTTTTTTTTTTTTTTTTTTTTTTTTTTTTTTTTTTTTTTTTTTTTTTTTTTTTTTTTTTTTTTTTTTTTTTTTTTTTTTTTTGGCAACTTGTTCAGAGATTACTGTATAGAAACTGGGAAATTTCTACACTTTCACCACTGGTCTTGGCCAAAAGTGTAAGTCTTTCCTGTTTCTTCTGTGGAAGTATAGTTTGCATTATGAAAGAAAATTATGAGGGGTTTTTTGCTATCTTGAGGAAAAGTTTATACTCTTCCTCTTCAGGGTCTTGCTTAAGCTCTTACAAAGTTTTTATAGAGGAAGTAAATGCACATGCACAAAGACTATTGCAAACCTGTGTGTGCTGCAGAGACCTGAGCTCTTACTTATTGCCTCTCAACTCTTGTCTCCTGAAATAAAACCCAACAAAAATTATTAACTACATGTGTTGATAAGAACCCTTTAAAGGCAACACCTTAGCATGAGTGAGGATGCAATTGCAATCAAATGACACAGTTTTGTCATTTCCTAGTAGAGGACGACTATTCCACATACACTGTACAGCAACTGAATATGGCCACTGATGTTCCAGAAGATGCTGCTGATACACATAAGGTTCTTGGCACTGACTGATGAGCATCTTGCAATGCAAATCAGAAACAAGAGGCTACATTGTAAAAACAAAAAATCCAGTGAACATTAATTAACATACACATCCTTCTTTTTTAGCTACCATTAGCATTGCAGCAGTAAATAAGGGGCTAAAAATAATTGCCTAGTACAAAAATCTATGTGACACTAATTTACTATAAAATAATTTTGACCTTTAACAAATTGGTGTACCATGCTGTGTTCTTTTAAGTAAATGCATCCTACAAATCAAAATAGGAGAAAATAGATCCAGTCAGAAAATCCTAGTTTATGCTATAATTAAGCCCCAATGCTACTTTCTTCAGCTACTGCTCAGAAATTAGGAAACTACTGAGCTTCTGTCTGGATCCTAAGAAAAACCTTGTGAATTTCTTTAGAAAATGTACTACAGGACAGCATGTGGATCAAAAAGTGCCTTTTCAAGTATATGTCATTATCAAGACAGACATATGGGGAATAAAGTACTATTTCTTTAATTAAACAGAAAAAAAATAAGACTAGATTATAAAGAAGAAGTCAGAGAAGAGGAAAGATGAGCTCCAGAATATTAAATTAAGAATGGCTTCTTTAATTTAGCTTGAAGTGTTGGTAACACTGCAAGGGGAATAATATAGCTGTGAGTCTATGCAGCAATATGCTATTTTTAGGTCAGTCTAGCTGTGAATAAAGCAAGAACCTCTGGGGAGACTTTTCTTTTGTAGTGCTGGCCTCCTGCTAAAATATTTTTGTTCAGCTGTGGTGGCATGGGCTTTCTGCTTCCTCTGTAATAGTTCATCTTACTCTCTCAGAAAATGATTCATTTAGAATATGGATATGGAAATAAATATGGTGCTTACATCATCTCAGGCAAAGAGAAAGTAGCTGTAGCCAGAGCCAAATAGTGTCCTTTAAGTGGACAATTTAAAATAGTCTAGGTCATAAAAAGGAAATATCAGTCTTATTTCTGATGTTACAGCACTTTATTATTAATGAAGATACATGGTATCTATAACCAGCATAATGTCCAACTGTATTCTCCTTAAATCTTTTGCACAAGTAGTAGTTGATGATCAAATTTATTCCTAGATGTGGACAGTTTAATTTATTTCAAATTTTCAAAGAAAACAATATTTTCCTATTATTGTTATTATTAGTAGTATTGCTATTACTGTTCATATGATTATTAAAATGAGAGGGTAACTGTAGGGTTAATTTAGCACTTTCATCCACAGCTGTAATTTCAAGGGATGGCTGAATCATTTTGGACAGCACAGGATGGAATACAAGGCTAGAAAATGAAGATGCTAGATTTGCCTGACATGGAATTCAATATGCAAATAACAAATCTCCAAAGCATAGCAAAACAGCAAGTAAGATGCCCTGGTACCACGACACTATTGTGAGATTTAAAAGATTCAAGGAATATGGATGCTATGGGTGGTATTAAAAGCTGCATTACCTTTTGAAAGCCATCTGACCTCTCATTTCTGTAGTTTCTTGTCTCTTTCTCTGTGAGATTTTATTCCTCCTCTTCTGTTTAATGTAATAGATTTCTGATACTCTGTGAGCACTAAGCAGTTAGATCTCTAACATATCATGAACTGCAACTAAAACAAAACAAAACAAAACAAAACAAAACAAAAGCTTAAAGATGACTCCATGGACTACAAAAGAGTAAAGATCTCAAATAATGTTTTTACTGTGGCTCTGCCTATATTCAAAGGATATCCTCTTTCTTTTCTCTGTTGTAATGGCAAAAACTTCCTCTGCCCCAAACAGCTTGAATGGGTAATGTAAAACGAAAAGCCTCATCAATACACAATTGCATTATTGTCTAGGCCAATAACTAGGGAGGACAGTTAGATACATTTTTTGACCAAAAGGAAGTTATTTGATGCCAATTTATTAAGCCTGCAGATAGATATTTATGAAGTGATGTAACAAAATATCTCCTTTTTGAGCCAGTGAAATCTACTATTGCCATATTTTGTTGGCCTCCTAGCTAGTTTTAGTGTTAATGCTCTGTCTACACATAGGAATACAATTTATTCTCTGAATGTATATTTCGCTTGCTAAACCTGTCTACAGGTTGTTAAGAAAAGCCTTGAACCCTGGCATGACTGGGAAAACAATATAGTGCTTTTTTTAGTTATTAGCTTATTCACACACAACACATACACACATAGATACACAGTGAGATGCAGAGCACCAGAAATTTCTCCATGAAAAATCTTGTCCACCTGATTTTCTATGTCCAACAGAAGAAATAACAGTTGTTCTGGAAGATCCTCAACATGCCAACATCATCCCATCCATGCATCTAAACCATGTAAAAACTAGTTTTCAGAAATCCAATGCACTTTAAAAAAATGGGGTTTAGGATGCTTTCTTATTTTAGGTAATTTGTAATAGACTGAAATGAAGGGAAGAGGGAAAGAAGATAATATGTGACATCTCCCTAGAATGTTTTTCTCCTCCTCTGAAAGCAGTGCTGCGGGTCCAAATCCCCAGGGCATGATCCAGGCTTGCAAGGCCTTTCCTTTCCCATGTCCCCCATGACTAGGCAGACTCACCACACTGGCCACATATTCCAGGGACACCTTTTCCTCAGCCTCTGCCTGAGGTGACACAGCTCTGCACTGCAGTATCACCCACATCAGAGACACTGCACTGCACATTTATGTGCATGGGGTGGAGAAAAAACAAAACAGCACCAACTTCACAACCTTGAGAATAAACTCATGACATGTCTGCCAGCTGACAATGAATTCCACATTTCATCTGTGTCCTGTTAGCACTCCTACCTATTTCTCATTCCTTTTATCAAAACTTCACTTATCTTTCGTGGTTTGTGTCCATATATTTCCCATTCCTTTTATCAAAACTTCACTTCCATTTTTTCTCTGTTTCATGTCCTTTACCTCCCCTCCTTTCTTCCCTTTTGAGCGATCTGTGCTTTGTTCCTAACAGCATGTGGTTTAGCCTGGTGCCTGGAAGCAATGTACCAGTATGAGTCTCTCTGACAATTTCCAAAAAGGAAGAAAGATGACTCATTACTCAGTGGGGAGATATTTGCAATGCTCTTGAGGGCAAGCTTTCTCATTTTGGCCACAAGCTCTGGCTTGGTTGCTATCATGGCCTGTGCTTCTCCAAGAGAAAGTCTATTTGAATAATTAATTTACTCTTCAGTATCAACCTTCACAGGGTAGTTTCAATGACAAGGTTGAATTTAGCTCACAATCACAGAGATAAAGGGGGTCTGATGTGCATTTCATTTTCAGAAGTGTGCCATCAATGTAACGGAGACATAATTACCTAAGAAATGTTTGCAACAGAAGACATATCTCTAGAATATTAAAGTCACGTTCCGACTACAAAAGTCTCTTCGACAAGTAGGAAATAAAACTGAAATTTTTATATAACTGGAAGTTCCATGTAGTAAATTACGTAATCTAATTACTAAACTGCTGCCTAATGTGTTAAATGAACCAAAATCCTACATGAGAAGAACTACGAGGTATTTCTATACTCCAAGGCAAATAACTGTGTATCATTAAATTTGAGAATACATTGCCTTTTAAATTGCTATCAACAGATTTTTGTTAAGCTGCATTATAAGTTTCCAAAGCATCAATAATCACATTACTGTCAATCTCATCCTCATGTTCTCTTCTGCCTTGCATCAATAGGAAGCCTATGGAACACATAAGCAACACAGACCAGTGACATCACAGTTGCTCCTGAACTGCTTAAGTCTCCTGAGCTGGTAATTGCATATTATTATAATACCTAAGAAATAAAATCCATCACTGGTATAAGTAGCTATGGAAAAATTCTTTTGATTTGAGGCAGCATGCCTAACCACATCTTGAAAAAAGTTATGAGCACTCACAGAGGTAGGAACAGAATATAGCACTCTCATCAGCTTTCGCTGGAAAACTTGGCACACTGTAAATCAGGTAACCTTTTTCCCTCAGTTTTAAATGAGAAAGAAGAAACAGGATTTGTACAAGCACTGTAGTGATGTACCATTATTAGCATAGGGTTTCTTTGGACATACTAAAATCTCTGAATTTTCTAGATATGTCTAAATATTTTTCAAAAATTTGTGAGGTGTTTTAGCATGAAATGTGATGAAAAATCAATTGTGAAGAAAGTATTTTCTTAGGTTGCATTTTTGTTTTCTTAGTCCATAGACACAAATAAGGCCCCTGCAAGAGAGTGCTTGTGATTCAGTTTATGAAGTTCACAGAGAGGTGAATGTATTTCAAGTACAGTGGACAGACTGTACTTTCCGTTAAGTTGTTGTATACAACTTTAGGCATGTCTTGCTGTTCTGCATCAATCTCTGAAGGAAGAACACCACTCCATGTTTGTGAGTATGACAGAATACTGTATTTCCAGTCGAACTGTATTTCCAACAAAGATTTTCATTAAGGGAAAATCACTACTGCTGATTGCACTATTAACATGCACTAATTTCAGCTAAACTCCCTTTGCTGAAGTAGAGGCCAAATGTAGCAGTACCCCTCCCACATGGATCAGGAGCAGGAACCCACTCTATCAAGCATCAGAGGTAAACACAGGATCTCTGTTTCCTGGATAATTATTAAACAAATTCAGATAGCTTGCTTTTAGAAACATGGAATGTGATTTTCACTGTGTTCTAGATGAGGTTAAAAATGTGTAAAAAGGCTGTCTTAAGTGCCTCATTTGGTATCTCCTATGACTGAAAAAAAGAGGAAAGCTATTAAATATCTATTAATATACTTGATATTAGGCTCCCATGCTACAGTTCTACCCCAATATACAATAGAGCAGTATTCTTCTATTCTCTGGTTTATTTCAATTAAAAAAAATGAAATAAATGTAACATTTTAATTTTGCGTGTTGGTATACTCTCAAGTAAAAAAGTTAATTAATAATGAGTTTATTTGTATTACAGCCATGGTAATTTACCAAAAGGTCACTGTGGGGAGACAAAAGGAGGTGCTGCTGAAGGCAGTCTCCCCTCTGATATCTTACACCTGTGTTAATTATCCTAGAGTAGAAATAGCCTTGCCCTCACAGTCATGAGCATGATAAAGTGTGAATTAGCTGAGAAGAGTCAGTTGGAGTCTGCTTGCCATGCTGTGAAGACCTAGGGACAGGAGGTTGTGCCAGGGACAGAAAAGGTGAGATGCTGTATGTAGGACAGACAGGGTTAGGCGGCCGTGCTTAGGGACAGGAAGGAGAGAGCCAGGACTGGAGAAGAAAGAGAGAGCCAGAGCTGTGTGGAGCTGCTCTTGGAAGTTACAAAGAAAAGGTACAGGAGAATTTTTGAATAACAAGATGCTGATACTTGAAGCCTTCTGATGATTCCCAGGAAGCACCTCGAGTGCAGTGTCCATGTCGACTGCCGCATGTTGACTGCAACAGGTCACTTACTTTGAAAAGGTATTCTGATAGGATTCTGACAGAAGATGATATTCTGATATTCTGATCATTGATAGATGTAGGTAACAGAGGATAAATATATGCATTTCAGAAACAAATGACCAATACCTATACACACTCCAGCACAACTGCTGTGAAATGAAAATCACTACAAAACTACAAAATCTTTTGTACAGTTATTTATCTAATAAAACCCTGCAGAGGAGGTGTCACTTCTTGGTGAAGAGAGCTGTTTATTTCTTTGAAACTGGCAGAGCCCCAAACACAAAAATATTTATAGTTCTCAAGTCACATAGTTCATATTCTTAATTAGTTTGAATTCTAGTCTTGCACATTGAATATATTGCTTTAATCAAGGCAGAGTCTTTTTCTTAAATGTTCAGTGAATTTAATTGATCAAAGAAACTTTTGACCATGTTCATTTCAATGATTTGGTCTTCTTTTGAACTCCTCTTTTCTACCAAGCTTGCCCTCCTCTCTCTTCTTCCCCACCCCCACCCCATCCACAAACGTAACAATTCGATAACAAATTAATAATTTCTAGCCATGCAAACTAAATTGGAAATTGAGGTCTTTATTTGTGCAGTGGTATTTATCACTAATGTTGCTTTCATACTTTAGCTAATAGGCACAAACTTCAGAGCCTTGAGAACAAGCTCTGGCTAAGGTAGAAGGGAGGTGCAGATCTGCTGTAGCTTATGTCTTTCCCCTAAGAAAAGCTACTGTCCATTACTGTCGATTTCTGTCCCAGTCACTTGCAACCAAGAAATTATTTCAGTTTTTCCTCTGTTCAGGTTGTCAAGGTTCTGAATTCCTACACTGGAAGAACCCTCATTTTTTCTTGAAAAGTCACATGATTTTGAGATTTATCATCTTTTATGACATTTTTCTAGGGATTACATCGCATAATTAAATTTTCCTTAATCCAAAATTTTCTTTGCTATATGTTTCTTCAATGATCCACAGTAAACACTCTTGATTTTGCTGAAATTGCTCTCTGATTCTTGATCTAGGAACTTAGCCAAGTGCGCAACTTTCCATATGTTATCCTTGTTTAGATTTAAGACTATCCACCACTGGGAACTGTGGCACTGCAGACAGGTCTCCAGGCTAAATGACCACAGGGGAGTCTTGGGATGCATCACAATACTTACCAGCAGGTCATCTGGATGCTGGTGTTCTGCACAATTCTGGATATGAATATTTAATCAAGGAATAGCTTGGTATTTTTTTTGTTTCCCCTTCTGCAGAAAGAATCCAATATAAAGAAAAGAAAGCTATATTTTCATTTTCTGGGCCTCTTTTAGCTGATGCTTGCAAGCATTCAGATTTTATATTAATTTCTTTATCTATTTCTGTTTCTTTTTCTATTTCTGTCTGTCTGTGGTTGATCAAAGCATCCTCTGATAGATTGTGATGTATATCTGTTAAGATCAGTGGACCTACGCCAGCTTTTATCTAGTGAGGATTATCCTAAATCACTCCAGTTTCTTTTATTGGTTTTAGGGGTTTGTGAACTTCAGAGCATTAAAGAATAATATTTGAACACAATTTACTTATGAAACTGTAATGTTTATAATCTTCAGAAGTATTTAAATGAAAGAGTTTTCATTTTAAATATCATGACCTCACTGTGTGGCAGTGATAGTAAGTGGCAGTAATAGTGTGGCAGTAATAGAAAGGCAGTGTAATGGAACAGGTGGCTCTGTTTCACTTCATGATTCTACATGACTAAAGGTTTCATAACCAACACATCAAGATTTTACTGAGAAATTACTCTTCCTGTTAAAAATTTTGGTCTGTACTGACAGTTGCGTGGACTGAATATTTATGTCTGTATGGTACATATAACATCAGGATTATCTGTTCAATATGTCAGATAAAAAAGAAAAAATATGAAGAGTTTAAAAAGATAACTGGAACCTGATGGGTTTTCTTTCTGTTGATTGTGATTATCCCATGATACCAGATATATGCTTGAAGAAATCTGTCCACCTGATTTCCAGAGAAATTAAAAATTATAATTTAATTTTAATGCAGAACAGCAATATAACCACATAGATTCACACAGAATTTTTTAATAGGAACTGTAATTAAGTTCTCCACTGTGGGTTATACTTACAGAGACATGGCAAAAGCTCAGTGAGGCTGGACACATTTTAGGTATGTTGTTAATCTTACAAGTTGGATCCAAGGCGTGCAATACTGAGTCCTCTTGCCTCAGAAATGTGTGCTTTCAGGGCAGTTTATTTCAGCTGAGTGTAGCAAACCTTGTGGATACTCACAGAAGTAAGAACTGGCCTCCCACTCCTGAACTGTAGGGAGACCAGCCCGTTTATCCTGCAGGTTTATTAGTCTATTTGTGCTATTTATAACAAAATAATAGAATCATTGAAGGACATTAAAGACCATCTAGTTCCAATCCACCTGCCAAGTGCAGGGACTACTTTCATTGTATTGGGTGGCTTAAAGCCCCATTCAGCCTGGGTTTGAACACTTCTAGGGATGGGGCATCTACAACATCACAATTTAATTTGTAAAGTAAAAGAGGTTTCAAATTACATTATGAATAGACCTGTCTATGGGATATGAACAAATATGCGATATTCCACTTCTCTTTTTAACAAGAGAAGACTTAGCATGTTACAGAAATAACTTCCATGGAGCAGCAACACATTGAAACGAGACATTTATAAAAACTTTTAATTTCACAAAAGCAAATACAACATTTTTTTTCAAGAATAAATAAAAGCTAGTACTGTCGGCATTAGTACAGTCTGGGTGACAAATATATGGAAGTCTGGACAGTTATCTGCAAAATTGTTGCTATTCATTTGCATTCATAGTGTTGTAAGCAGCTATATTTTCAAAATCTCTTTCTCTATTGTAAGAGTCTTTAACAAGGAAAGCCTATAGAAATAAGTCTGATATCCAACATAACATGCAAAAATGCTTTTGGATTTTCAGGGAGCGAGACACGGCTTACTTCAAATTGTTGTATTGTATGAAAAACAGAACTATTCATTTCACCCTGAGGAAAATATGTTATATTAAAACAGAAAACCTAGACCCAAGTTATTCCAGAATTTTTCTCTTCCAGAACTCAAGCGCAAAAATGACTAAGCGGTCATTAGGGATCATTTAGAAGTGTTCAAATATATTTTCAGATTATGTTAATGTAAATGTTAAGGCATTTCTCAGTTGCCATACTGTTTCATCTGGCTTTGGCTTCTTTGGGTTTGTTGTGTCTTTTGGGCTTTGTTTTTAGAAATCAATCAGCAATTTTGTCAATAGGATTGCTGCTTCAAAAAATCAGTATTTGCCTTCTTATCAGTGAAGCCTAAACATTGTATATCAAGGGCAACAATTTTCTTGAAGCATTTCCCTTTTATTTCTTACATGAAGGCTATTGTAAATAGTCACATTAATTCACATTTATGGTAAAATAACCTTCTACACTGTCATTTCCCACTGACCTCTCCACTATGGTTTAAATGAAGAGTTTAATGGGAGGTTGTTTGAATTATGCAACCCAACCCATACTGTTAATATATTTTAATGGAAATATAGCAATGTTGTTTTATGATCTATAGCATAAAGTTCACAAAGAGACAGACTGCGTTCATATGTGTTCATAACACCCCATATGCGTTCATAACACCCCAAACAAAAGGCCCACTACTAGAAATTTTGGTTTAATAGAAATAATTCTTATTTCCTGAAACTGTGGTTGTATCTGGCATGCAAGGGGAGGATCAGATAAAGGAAGATTGGCTGACTGTACCTTGTACAAAGGCAATATTTCACATCTTTAGAACAAGACCTATCAGTTAAGTGCAGCACTACACTGAAAGGAATTACAAACTGAGGTTTAGGGTTAGCCTCCTGGGCTCCATATGTGAAAAGAGCTAGATGTCCTAAAAAACCTTAAGTAAAAGATTGAGCTAGAACATATTCATGTTGAACATGAAATTCTCCAAATTTGACCTATAGGAAACACTAGAGCCCAAGGAAAGGAGGGAAGGAAGACAAGCATCTTGAACCTCTCCAACGCTGGTGTCCTAGAATAAAAGTCCTTATATATGCTTAAGGATAAAGTGACTGGTGGTATCTTTTCAAAGGGTTTCCCTCCCCTACCCCATTTCCTCTTCTTCTTTTTCTTCCTTTTCTTCTTTTCTTTAATTAATGGATCATGAGAAAAGTGTCTGTATCAAAACTACACGCTATAAGTTGTCATTTTCAGTCTAAAACTACTTCCCAAGTGACCTTCTACCTGGATATAATCACCATAGCACCACTTGAGCGGATAGAAGCTTCACACATGCCATATTTTGATCAGAAGACAGACACTACCTAAGTGTTTTACTGAATCTCTACTTTACTATCAGCTCCTGAATGTAAGAAAAATAGCATAGTAGCAGTACTCATTCATGTGCATTTTTCTCCCCATTACTTGTTTCCGTAAGATCCAAAAGACTTACCTAAGCACAAATATTTCTTCTACTCATCAACATGCATGATTCTTCTAACTTTGCATTCAGTGCTATTGTCTTTGCTCTGTCTCCTCTACTCTTTTCTGTGGCGTGTCTGAACAAGTATCACTGTACCTGTTTCATCCAGAACAGTCCAGAACCATCTCAGACCCATCCCTCATCACACTTTCCAATACACCAGTAGAAACACCACACAATCTGCAAAAGAGGATTGACTTGGCTGCATCTAGGTTTCTTCTAAAACAGTTCATGAATGGAAATGATTGAGTAAGACGACATCACATATTTCTCACCAATTTCTGAAAAAAAGACAAGGTTACAAGATTTGCTGTTAGCTGTTCTGATGACTCGGGCAATTATAGCCTGTAATCAGCACTCTACCTATATTTGCACAATTGAGATTCCTGATTGAACTTTATGTCCATAATAAGCAGTGCAATGATGGAATACTTTAAAACTCTCCTGCATGAGATGTGTTTTTATCTGAATGAAAGAAAACACCATTTTGACACAGACTGAGGAATTTAGTACCATGGATTTCTAATAACACTTGCTATAAATGTATAGAATATTTTCATATAAATATGATGAAACATCCTGACATTTGTGTCATTCATTCACTTTCAGGAATTTGCAACAAATGCCAAAGGTAAATCAATAAATTGGAATAATGTGGTACTTCAAATGTTAATTACATTTGGAAAGATGTTCCAAGTCTTCACTGTCATATGATTATTCTCACACAATATAGCAGATCTTTAACCAGCCAATGAATGAATTGCATATAATTTTTGATTTATAAGCTATGAGAAGGTAGGTTGGTAGAAAATTTTACAAAAAAAGAAACTTTGCTATTTTCAGGACTAGAAAAAACCCAAGGGGGAAAATATTGAAATCTACAAGACAAGGATAGGTATCTCACAAGTGACAGATACCTTGATTTCATTTCATTAAAATGAAACAAACACAACTATCAAGAAAAATGCAAACCCTGAATTTTTGAAAAACTCTCCTGCACCTTTGACCATGACAAGCATCAAAAGAACTAACTAAATTTTTGCTGTTATTTAGTCCAGTGTTTACCCACGTGAAAATAAGCAGTTTATAATCAGGTTTAAGTTTACATTAGAGATAAAAAAGGATTGCAAGATGGTGTTAAACTTTTTTTTTTT
>VWYO01019788.1:519-17798 GCA_013400275.1 Rhadina sibilatrix | reverse complement strand
TAATGAGTTTTGAAAATGCCTCTTTTCTCTTTTTTTTTTTTTTTTTTTTTTTTTTTTCCCTCATATTATATAATGATTTTCATATCTGGGCCAAATATGGTATAAATTGCCTCTGAAACAATCATAGACCAAGAATGTTCTGTGTTTCTACTTTGCCTTTCTGCTGTATAAAGAATGATTTGTTCAGCTGATTTGGGCAACATTCTGTAAAGTGCCTGCCAAATTATTCTTCCAAATTTTACTCCTGTGGCAGTTCTCTGAATTTACTTGTGGTTCATTTTCCTAGCCATGGTTTTACTTTGCCTCAGTGACTTTGCTCAGTGCTTCTCCCACTTGTTCAGTGATGTGGATAATATCATCCCCCTAACAGAGTGATTTACAGCATGGGGAAGTATTGGGGTCTTCCAAATACTAGGCTACAGCCCATGGCAAATTGAGGGTCTGTGCAGATATCTCTGTGGCAGTACTGTGGGAATGTATTGCTGAACCCGACATGAGTGTGTGGATTGCTGCCCTGGCTCATTAGCAGGAATTCCAAAGAAAGCCTTCACTGCATCCCATGCTACAGCTTCAGATACAGCTCACTGGCTCAGAGCACTTGGGCACTTCACCTCTGTGTAGGATGGTCTTGTTTAGCAGTCATTAACCAGCTGTCATTCTCTGGCTGCAGTCAGGCATCCTCAGTGTTTTGATGGGGCTGCTGAAGTAAAGAACGGGCTATCGGAACGACTCCAGCCTCTGACAGCTGTAATGATCTGGGTGATCTTTAGGAAGCCTCTGGCTAGCCTGTACCATGTTAATGCAATCTGTTTTGAGGAAGTTTCCAAATCAGAAGGATCTGTAACAACTTTTCTCACAGTGATAGCAGGAACCCCAGAAGAATATTTGCCTCCCTGTTCTCTTGAAAGCTTTTCCTGCCATCAAGTCATACCCAGTAGTGCATTACCTGCCCTTGTGCCAGAAAAGACAAGAAGGAACACAGCTGTAATAGCAAAGAAGTATAATAAGTTTCTACCTTCTCCCCTTTCCTGTCTCTCCAAGTGATTAATTGTAATTAGTTTATTTATTAGGTATAGGGATGGGATCCTGTGGCCTCAGGCCTGTAACCATCAGAACCATCTTCCACTGGCAGATGTGAATGCTGCAGTGTACTGCCAACACAATGTAAGTCTTGTTAACTTTCTGTGAGATCTCAGCCACCCATTTTACCTTCGTGGAGAAGACCCAGATCTAGTCTATGAGCTAACAAATGGGGATAGGGAATGGTTCTGGTATACCAGGAGTGCACTTTTCCTACTGAATAGGAAAGCAGTAGGTGTACTCAGTCTGTCCACTGTCCTGATTTGTTTTTCTGTATTTATCTATTTTTATTTTTTCCTCGTTTATATTTTTTCATAAATACTTTCCTGTCAAATTTGTGTTTTGGGATTCTGGAGTGGAGTAAAACTTAGAACATTTCCTTTTGTGTAACTGTTTTCTGTTGCAGAGGATACATCTACAAGAGTGTTCCCAATGTATCTTCCTCTGACAAGAAAGTAGGAATGTATCTTTCATGATTGCTGTCTGCATGCAGCACAGGTTGGCATGGGGCATATCGGCAGATAATTTCGCAGGAATGATGGGTACTGAGAAGTTTGATACCTGCTTTTATCCTCCCATGGGATACTGAGTGCACATTGCCTCTTTTTAACTGCTTTTATATGGTGTGATCTGTTTCACCTTCAAAAGAAATTGAGTTGAACAAAGTAAATAGCTACCAAATCTGCTTTGCTTGTGGCAAAGGAAGAAAAAAAATATTCATACCTGCTTTTAGACACCCATTACTGTTTTTATGTGGTCTTCAAAAGAATCTCAGATTTGGAGGTTGATTTTCTAACAGCATTCTGTGCGTGATACTTGGCCTTGTATTCCTAAGGATATGTGAGGATGACGCAGATAGCTAATTCAATCCTACATTATCTATATTACTAGATCGACTTGTGTACTTGAGTTTCTATCATGATACATATCAGTGGAAATTGTGGGCATGTGAAGTGAATTGGTAATAAATTCAGTCCTTCCACTTGCCTTACCTGGCTTTTGAATCTAATCAGCCTGGAAACAAAATTACGTACTTAGTCTCTTTATTTTTTGATAGGCATCAAAGCTAGCAATGTGTTAGAGAATTAGTATGTTTTTTTGGCCACCTACAAAAATCTTACCAACTTGTTGGATATACTTCTGTTGCGATAGCCATGTGGGTTTTGTGTGTGCCCTCTAGTAATTATTTGTTTTGATACTGTTGTATTTCTTTACCATCTTTTTGCCTGCTGAATGTATTTCATAGTTAGCGAATGTGGCAAGAAGTTGTCTGTTCAGTTGATTGCTTGTGACTATATCTTGCAGTAGCTGCTGGATCGGAAATTAATTGTAAGCATGAAGCAATTTGTTTTGGAAAACTTGCTTTGATCTGGCATAGTTTCTCTCAAATGTCTTTGCTTAGTGTTACACCACTGCTTGATCATGGGAGAGGCTCTTTGCTCTATGGAAATGATTGCTTCTTGGGGAAGACCAAGTGGCTTTTACTAAGATTTGTCCCTGTCTTGTTCTTGCTGCTTAGGAGTAAAAAAATAGCTTCCAGCACCAGTTCTTTCACTTTTTACACAATTAAGTGGTTGAAAACTTGCTAGTATTCTCAGTGGATTCATTATGTGAATGTTTTATTCCATTTTGCAGCCTTAAGCTTCTGATACACAACTAAAGCATAAACTTTTTTTTTTGTTACTTCCCCTTAAGAGTCTCAATGTAAATAAATTGTTACTAATCTTTGGTTATAACCTCATACTTGAAAGGACTGTTTCTTTGTACTGCTGTCAATATAGAACTTGTGAGCTGTACAACACTTCAAGATGAGCCTATAATTGTAGAGCTAGAGTGCACTGTAGTTCAGAGACCTGGTGGCATGATATGAGTGGGATTGTCATCCAGGTTGTGTGAACTTTCTGTAAGTTGACATAGGATTTAAATGAGTATCAATGCTTTAAGTGAAGCATGTCTCATGAGAACTGTGTCACTCATTCTTTAAGTTCTGTTTAAAATATATTTTACTACAGTAGTTAAACCTTCATATTCTACTCAAAGAATTAGATTTTTCTATGGTACTTTTTTCATATTTCAGAATAGTTGCCTCACTACTTAGTTTTGCTGTTGTTTTTGTCACATGTTTTCCTGTCCCACTCACACTTCTTGGGTTGATTTGTTTTTCAAATGGTCTTGCTCTAGATCCAGAACTCTGACTATGCAGGAAATGGATCTAACAGGCATGGAATAGTATCTCTTCTGTTTAGGGAAGTCAATTTTCGTTGAAGTACTTCCTTTATTGCCATATCTGATACTTAAATTGCATAAAATGAAACTTGGAAAAAAGTACATTACCAGTGTGAGCAGCACTGCTCTTAGATAAAGTAGAATAAAACCTGAACTTAATGTAACAATAGTAACAAAGTACTCTCAAGCTAGTACTGTTGCTTTGATAACTTTGAAAATCTGCATGGGGGCTTTTCCAGTTGCCACATCCACCCCAGAGAGAGAAGTGATTGCATTAGGATGGTACCTCTATGTGAACTTCCAGTGTTCTGTAGTATCTACTGTTAGAGCCTAACAGTGAATCAAGAGCATTATAACTGTATTTAAGTTGTATTGCTGTATTTAAAAGACAGCTAATATACTTGAGGGGTCTTCTAATAGATTTATGTGCAGATAAGCACAAAGGTGATTTGTTTAAAGGTCAGTTAAAGTTCTGCTTCTCTTAGCATCTAGCTCTTTCTTTCCAATATACTATAAAGAAAATATCTTCTCTGTAGCAATGGTGGAACAAAGACAATAGACCCCCTTTGTGCATGCAAAGGAAATCACGTTACTGTAGAAAACCCTCCCATTTTATACCTTCAGCTTCCACTGGACATAACCAAAATTTAACAGAAGTGCACCCATTGGCTGGCCCAGCTGCAGCCTGCTGTCCACGTGTAGCTGTCTCTCACCCCCCAACCGACCTCTAACTGTCCAGGATGCAGCTGTGTCCTCCTACAGGGCTTTCTGGTAAACATAAGCTTTAATAACTATGACAATTACAACCCTATATCCTACACTTCTCTGCTTCTGTTTTCTTTCTTTTTTCTGCACACTGACAAAGCAAGCTCTATTTAAATAATAAATCCCCACCAAAAGCAGTTTTCTATATGTTTTTTACTCCTTTAAATTTATAAATTTTCATTCTTTATACCTTCATAGGTTTGTTATGCAAGGGGCTAAAAAATCAGTAACAAAAACATGATGCAGTGGCATTGGTTCTGTTTTTTGTATCTATGCTTTCTTGTTTATATGCAAAACTTTATTTGAGAAAATACTACAGCTTTATGTATTGCTCTTAATTGCAGAGATTATTACCATAACTTTCATTTCTCTATCCTTGGTACAAATCCTTTGTTTTAATTGACTAAATCAAGTATGTCTGTTTCTTGTAATAAATTTGGCCATTTTGAGTCATCTTCAAATAAAAATAAAGCTTCCACCATAAACTGTATTATAGGTCCAGAATCAAAAAATAACCAAAAGTGTAAGTTGCTCATTTTACTGTGAAGTCTGTCTCAGCTGAGCTAAATTAGTAAATGTGTCTTGCCTTGCTCAGCTTGCCTACCAATTGTTCTGCAAGGCATTCACACATTCTAATTAAATATTAAGGATTCCGTGATCAAAAATGACCTTTTATATTTCTCTGTAGAGGCTAGAGAGGAGCTGCTGGAAGAGAGAAGGAACACACTTCATCTGTAAAACACCTGTAAAACAGCATGGAGATGTGCTAGTTAGGAAACTATAAATCACTTCAGAATGAAAACTAGGTCTAATATTCTAATCCTTTTTACCTGTTCCTCTGTCAGACATTTTGTCTGATACGAGCCAGATGTCAAATTCTCTCATTTTCTTTTCATTTAGGGGCTGTCTGGAAAGGTAACTCACAAAAGGCCACTGTCCCAAACTTCATCTTACAGTGGTAGAGTTTGAGGTTTGGAACATTAATGGGAAGTAGTTTACTCTTGTGCCATTAGCAGGCTGAGGTATTTTCATAATTCATTTTGCTATTAAAAAAAACCTAACCATCTGAAAATGAGGTGATTGTGAAAAAGCCCATCTACAGATAAATTTCTGATTTCAGAATTAGTTAGGTATGGATGTGTCACTGAGACCTCTTTGAGATTTGAAGGCAGTGTAAACTGAGCATACTCCTTGGAATGAATAAAATTACTGCAGGATAGTGGAGTGGAATGAGGAATTTTGAAGTATGGGTATTTGGTTCTCTGAAGCATTTAGCTGATCTTTGGTGAACTTTTAGTCAGCCCTCAAATCAGCAAAGCAATAAAGAAATGGTGGCTTTTAATGACTGAGGGCCTACTCTATGTTGGGGCAGAACAGGAAATTTTCCTGTCAGCTTTTATAAAAAGCTCTGTTAACCATTCCATTGGCAGAGCTGCAAGAAGGCATTAGGTCATTGAGCATTCATGGTGGTTGAAGAAATTTAGTATCTGTTTCTTTTCAGTGTCTCTGTGAAGAACAGTTGGGGAGACCATGACTAAAATTTTTAGATGGTGTAAAGTTAGGATTTACTTTGAAATTTTTGCTTGAAATATTAAAATGTAAAATAAAATTATGTTTGAACAGTAAGGACAGCAGTCTTGGCAAGTGCCTCATTTTTTGCTCTCAAGTGGTGATGTGTACTGTTCCACCCCTACAAATTTAAGAGGACATCTTATATTTGCATTTAAAAATGCCTCTGTGTGCACTGAGAGTCCCTTTAAAGACATGTATCAGAGTTATAAGAAGTCTTGTTTTCTACAAAAACAAAACAAACCTGCTTGTGTGTTTCAGGGATCCATGTTACAGGGACTTACTGCATATGGGTGTTGGGGTTCAGTGTTACATGTAGACCTTGATTTCCAGAGCTGTACTTGAAGTGTAGAAAAGACCTACAGAGCAATTAGATTTTTCCGAATGTGAGCATATCAATATAAGTGCCTAGGTACAATTTGTTAATAGTTTATTACACTGTATCTATTTTAGAAGTATAGTTCCATCTCTTTCTGGTGTTCATTTTTGAAGTTTATTGCTCTGTTTTATATAAAGCACATTTGCCCAGGCAGGAGATGTTCTTTTAAGAGGACTAATTAAAGGGATGCATAGACTTAGAAAAACAGGATGTATTCCAGGCCTTTAAGGTGAAAAAGTTTGTGGCTGAGACAAACAAAGTGGCCTGTGGAGAACAGCAGTTGTGCTGCTGCTTTGCTGCCCACCCCCTGCCTTTCCTTGAAGAGATTGATGACAGTGGTAGTTTTTCTAGAAGTTTGTGCACACTATTCCTGGTCCCCTCCTCCAGCATGGCAATATGAGCAAATGCATTTATTGTGAAGATAAAAAGGAAGTTGTGGTAGCATTTTGCTATTAACACTATTTCTGTGAAAGCCTTCTAAGACTGCCCAGTCCAAATGTTTGAACTGGAACTGGTGCTAAGTAAGAACCAGATTTGCAGAGACTTCATAGTAGAACCACATAAAGTAATTAAAATACTTTCCTGTATAAAATTTCTGTATATTATTGCACAACTCTGAATTATTTTGTGTGTGTGTTTGCTCCATGTTATATCCAAGTTCAGGAACTGATGCTTTAGAATAAGGAGTTGCTGCTGGAGAGTATTTTGCCTCCTTTTTGCCACTGATGCTGATTGTGGTAAGTACTGTAGCTCTGTTTTGGCAACATGTCACTCTAGAAAATTAGAGAAATCTCTCTCATTTAGTTGCAGGTGTACATATATGAAATAAAACACAATGAATCTCCTAATTAAAAATATTTGCTAATTTAACTTGGTGTTTGTTATCCCTTACATTCCATCATTTTAATAGTATGGGTTTTTATGTGTAATACCAATTTAGTATTTCCTGTTTTGACAAATAAGAATCTAATTATTTTATTATTATTATTTTCAGCAGTATTTTAACCATGAGTTAAATGTTCATGTGCTGCAACATACCTCTTGTTCTATACCTACCTTTTCTATACAGCTTGTTCTATACCTACTGTTTTAGCAGGTAGACTGCCTTGAAGGGCATATGCCCAGATTTCAGTATTGAGTGGAGATTTTCTAAAAAACTTGCAGGATTGTTTAATGGTTTGGGTTGGAAGGACCCTAAGGATCATCTTGTTTGAGCTCCTGTGCTCAAACAGGGGATAGGGACACATACTACTAGGCCAGGTTGCTCAGAGCCTCATCCAACCTTGCCTGGAACACTTCTAGGGATTGGGCATCCACGCTGTCTCTGGACAACCTGTGCCAGTGCCTCAACACCCTCGTATCTTAAACATTATTGTATGTCATATAAACATACTTCGTTTCAGTTCAAAGCCATATCTCCTCGTATTAACAGTACCTGTCCTCCTAAAAAATCCCTTTCCAACTTTTTTGTAAACTTCTTTTAGATACAGGAAGATGCTCTAAGGTCAACTGTAGCCTTCCATGCTGCAGACTGAAGAGCTCATACTGAACTCTCTCAGCCTGGCTTCAGAGGAGAGATGTTCCAGCCCTCAGATTACCTTCTTGGGTAGAGGAAGAGATTGGTGGAAGAGTGCCAGTAAAGAGATTGAAATCTCTCTTAATAAAAGCAGGACTTCAGAATATGCTGTTGTGATTGCTTGAGCTACTCTTTGATTCTTTCTATTGCTGTAGAAATGAGAATCTTGAATGATTGTGAAGTGTTAGTATAATAGTCCTAGCAGTTTAGGCATAAGAAGAAACTATTACATGCGGCCTCAAAATGATGTCAAGATGGTTCTTCTACATGGCATTGCATCGTTATTTGCAGTCCTATTCTGTGCTGACATCCTAAACTTGTGCCTGTTTACAGACATACAAAAATAAAATGACTGCTTATTGTGGTTTTTGGGGTTTTTTTCCCCTCTTGAAACCATACTTTATCCAGCTCAAAGAAATACTAAGAATGCAAAACTGTCATCTGTATGTTTAAACAGCCTCCAATACCCATCTCCCTACTAGATATCTAGGCTAAATTGGTTTTTTTTTCTGTAACAATTGCAAGAGGCATGTTTTATATACAGACCCTGATAGTATTAGCATTCCATCCTAAATTAAGTTACTGTTCAAGGACTGGACAATGAAGCCTTTTATTTAGTTTTTAAAGCAATCAAGTGAGTTAACTAGAGATAAACAGGAAGTTGTGGAATTGGCCCAGAGAAATATTTCTACGTGAGATTTTAGTTAGAAAAAACTGAGACAGTCATTTAGGTATTAAATCAAAACAACTGAGGGGTTGGATCAAGCAATTTAAAATTGTGTGTTTGCATTTTCATCCTTTGTAACCAAGTTTTCCATTCAGTGCTTCCACTTTAGTGCTTCAGTTTTAGAACAAGCTTTTATATTCGGCTTCAGGCTGATGTGATTATTTTTCTTCCTTTTCCTTTTCTTTTAAGCTATCAACTTTGAAAATTAATTTGAGGTGGTATCTTATATTACATCTCATATACCTTGGATTTAGAAGTTTCACTGTTCATACTGCTATGGCTCTTTTGACTTTTGGGCTTCCTTGCTGAAGCTGCCTTGCTTGCAACATCAGTCTCTTAAGATGGAGTTGGAGGGAACAGAAAGGGTACAGTTTGCTTTTGCTGGGCTACGGTTTTCAGCTGCTTTTTCTCTGTATTTTTGCATGGCTGAGTGTTGTTAGTGTCCATTGGAGATGTAATACTGGTCTCAACAGAGGATCAACATTGTTATGACTTTCTGCATTGCTGCAGACAGCAGGAACTTAACTGAGTTGTATAAAGGCAGGTGCCTGTTTTTTCTGTTCTCTCTCTGCCTTTTTCCTGAAGCATCCATAGCATTATATACATAGTGGTACTGAGATGGTGGACAATACACTATGCTCCTCAGATCAATGGTTTTGAAACCGTGTGTGTGTGCGGAAAATTTCCTATGAAAAGCAGCACGTGTCAAACATCTGAGAGAATTTGAACTTGTGCTCAAAAAGGGGGCCATGAAATGTGCTTTTTTAAAATAGGTGCAAAATTTGGTTGGCAAGACCAAATGATGTCTAATTGTGAAAGTGATTGGCCCAGTAGTGTTCTTAACCTATGCAGTTGATGATCAGAACTTTCAGCCTAACTGTGGAAAGCATAACTTCTTCACAAGGTTTGATTAATGTTAGAATTGAAACAATGACATTGATTAAAAAATCTGTGTATGGTGGCCCTTCTAGATATTCCAAACTGGGGGAATCCCAACTAACTGTAATTCTGATTGGATTGTTAATCATGTGGTTATTCTTCAGTTTTGAGAAAACAAGTATCTGCTGAGCTATTTGTGTACAAAATGAAGAGACAGTAGTCTCTGTTTCTGGAAAACAGTCAAAATCATCTTATTCAGCTATCTTTGGGTCATATCATGTCACTGCTGGTAATATTTCCTGGAGTTTTGTCCTTCTTAAGTGATCTACTGGCTAATAGTCATTGAAGTTGAAAGAGACATGATACCAGGGTAAATACCTTGTTTCTAAGCGTGTCAGTTTATATTACACCTGAGCTTTAGTATTAGCTGGACCTTAGGTTTTGTTGTGAACAGTGTTTTACCCTCTGGTGCTGAAGAACATTCTACACTTAAAACTCTATTCTGACTTGAAGTAGATAATGTCCAATGTGATAGTGCAAATGCATGCAAATAGAGAAAACAGAAATGCTTATAAAATTGCTACCTGACAATACTGCTTCTTGACCTGTGACTCCTGACAGATCTTGCAGATGTCAGAAGACTTCAGTAATGGATTCAAGCTATGACACTTGTCATTTAAAAAGTCACGTCACAATTAATAGAATCAGGATTCAGTGCAGGATTTTTTTCTGCACAGTAGCACACTCACTGCCTCTGTGATAACCTTCATTTCTTTCTGAGCAAATGGAAGCCTAGTAGCACAAGCCTCAGGAAGTTGTTAAAGCAATTAAAGGCTTCTCTCTCAGCACATTGCATGGTTACCATAGTATCCTTTGCCTCGAAGTCTTTACTGATGATGTCAGTATGCATACAGGGCCTGTTCAGAGCATCTACATGAGGATTATTCAGCCCTCACTAAAGATCATAAGCATCTCTCCATACATTCTGTTATCGTGTGTTATTTTAGTAATTCATGAGACTGGAAGGTAAGTGACTTTTGATTCATATTGAATAATTTTTATATATCCTCACACTGAAGTTTCAGTGTTGATTTTTAAAAAAAAAAATCTATTGCATTGTTCACTAAACGGAAAAGGTACATTTTAGACGAATTAATTGAATAGGTTAATGTAATTTAAGTACAATGACAAAGTCTAGATAATTTTCATAAGTATAAAAAAATCCCTGAAGTAAAAAACCTGACTTACTAAATACTTAAAAGGTTTTTACTAATTGAAATTTGCAGAGCTTTATTTTAATCATAAGAAGATCACCCAAATTTTGTAATGGAAGTATTGCCTAAGAGAAAAATGTTCACTAAAAAAAATTATTATTAAAACAAAACTTCAGCAGTTAGCTCCCATCTCATATTTAAAAAGGGTTTTGATGCTGCAGGAAATTATACATTAAGGTGTTATGTATAACTCCACCAGTGTACCTCTTTCTTCCCCCCATGCATATACAGTATGCAAATAACTTTTCTTAACCTGTACCTGTTTTCTGTTATTTGATCATAACATTCCTTAGCTTATTTAGACACTTAAGTCTGTTTTGGGGAAAGGGGCCCTCTATTGACATTTCTTAAGCAAAATGCTTAGTGTGTACTGACTCGTGACAGTTTTCAGTACTATTAATTTCAATAGATGTGGTGCATTAGAAGAACAGGAGACACAGTCTAGTGACAATACTGTGCCTTTTGAGTGTATTTAATTCCTTGTGGACTGAGGATTTTTTCCTTTCTAGTGTCCTCTTTTTCTCTCTCTTGATTGTGTAGCTACTAGTTTGGATATTAATGTAGAAAAGTATAATATATTTTAGTAAACTGAAGAAATCAACTCCCCTTCTGATTCTGATACCTATTAACTTTGATATTTGACACTTAAAAAAGTAATGTGTGTTTATGTATTTAATTCAACTTTTAATTGTTCAAAGTGTCTTCCTTTATGGCTTTAGGAATTGTGGGTCTTTTCTGTTTTAGCTTAGGAGGTTAGACTAGGGGGGGATTGTTAATTCCTTTTTGTTTGGTTGGTTTTTTGTTCAATATTTTTTTGATTGGTTGGTTTTCAGTTTGGCATCTTAGACACAACCAGCCAGTATGTAATATGTGTGCTTCTTTAACAAGCATCTGTCTAATGATGTAGGAGTAGTTTGGAGTTGGGAGCTTCTTTTTCATGCTTATTAATGGGTTTGATTTGTTTTTCCTCACACCGGGTCTTTTGACTCTGTGTTCAGATTTCATATTCAAACAGTTCATTACAGAAACAGGGTTTCTGTTTGTTTTTCCACTATAATCCTGTTAGGTCATTTATAGGGGTGCATGTTTGGGTGCACTCTTGAGATCTTCCATTATAGTGGTCAATATAGTCATTAATCATTGCGATGTTTTCTCCATTCTGAGCAGAAAACAAGCAGGATTACGGTAGGACTGAGGGGAAAGGATAAGGACTACTTTAAAGAAAGAAACATGGTTTTTTCAAGTAATACTGTAATACTGAGCTATAGAAGGACACAACAGAATTAGTGATTTTCAAAAAGATGAAGAGAGAGATGGTTATTTTAAACATGGGCTGAAGGAGAAGTTCTTGAAGGAAAAAAAGGACTCGAACAGGGTAAATTGGGAATTCTTTCAGTTTATATTATCTAACAGGAGAACAGATTACAATATTGTCTTAGATAATGCTAAGAATTTTGAGGATGTTAATCCAATGCTGAAAAGAGTAGTTTTGCTCTGCTACAGCAGTCATGGGGTGAGTTTGTTTAGGGGGTTGATGCAACATAAACCTAGTCTGTAACAAAGCAAAGAGCTTTTCCACCAACTGGCAAGATGAATCTATTCCAGTGGAATCTGTGGACTCACAAAGTCTGTCACAGTAGAGAAGACTGATTTAATTGCCCTGCAGAGCGTTAGCTTTGAGCGTATTCTGCTGTATTAGCTTAGCCATGAGTACAGCTGTACCCTAAAATTGTTGTGGGTTTTTGTGGAATTTGAAATCTCCCTGTTCAAATACAACTGTGAGAAAAAAACAGTTGGTTGGCAGATGAGATTTTGTGGTCAATTCCTGAATATTTTCCCTGATATTTAGGGAAGTTACTGTTCAGATAGAAATTCTAGATAAATTTCTGACCTTGTTTCTTCCTTGTTTGAAGGAAATTGAGTTCAAGACCTGACACTAAGAATGTGCTGGTTTTAAATTAGGATGCCCTCCCCCTCTACCTCCCTCCTTGCCCCTTGGCAGGTCATGTGTACAATTATACATATGTTTTGTGTGGATGGTGGGGGATATATGTTTAACCTCACCATGACTGGATTTGGGAGCTGAGACTACCTTGCCTTTCTCAGTCTGCATGATATGGCCAGATTTTCTTCCAGCACAAAGCTTTAGGCAGTTTCACATAGTTACATCTTTAATGCATGGAGCTTGTCTTCGTTTGCACAGAAGTTAATTATAATGGAGGAAATGCATAGTCTTTCAGAATCAATAAAGTTTACTCAGTTGCATCCTGTCTCTTCGGACATTATTTGTACACATGCATATGGAATGGGGTGATGAAGGCTTTGTGGTTTGCCTGGTATTTCAGTCAACAGGAGAAAAAATGTGCCCTAATCTTGCTAGAATTTGCTTACAGAAATGTACCTAATATTTTTGTACTGATAAAATGTAATTACTAGTAGATAAGCATTCATGTATTTTTGTAAGATTGGATAATTTAATCAAGAGTGCTAAAAATGTAGAAAACTGTTTTTCTCTAAGTGCTTTTCTTTTGTCTGAAACCATGTGCACATGTTTTTTTAAACCTGTGTAATAATAATAATAAAGCAGAAAGAGCTGATAGATACAAAGAACTGACATTCTCCAAATGGAGATTTCCAAAGTTCAAGGCTTTTTATAAATACTTCCATTCCATGTTGACTGGTAACTAGCATGTTGTTTTCCAAAATTATATTCTCCTGTTCTAAAAATACTGTCTTCTGGTGTTGGGAATATTGTCATATCCTGTGAATATGATCATTTTGTAGTGACAGGTGGCTTAGATGATCTTTTAAGAGGAAAAAAACTATGAAGGTAAATATACAACAAAAATAATAGCATGCTAAGAAAAACATTTTAACATTCTCTAGAGCTTGTGTTAGTCTGAATTGGCTGGTTTGTCTCTGCCATGTTTATGTACAACATCTAATTCTGGAGAATTTTTTAATAACCAAGAGAATCCCTTGACAGTATTCAGTGTGTTCTGCATGTGGGGGAAATGGGACTTCACTGATACTTTTTTCTTAGAATATTATTTTGAGCTTCTTAATTTATACCCACAGACATGTATAGGTTCTGATGTGTTTTTCAATCTCCTTATTCCATACTCCAAGTTTTAGGGTTTTTTATGGTATGTTGGGTTTTTTCCCTGAATAAAAGTCAAATTTTTGAAGCCACATGATTTTTTCACCCTTTTATTTTCAATCTCTTGAGAATTTAACTTAAGAATAGAAGCAGTGTTGTGCATCTAGAAGAGGCATTAATTTATGAATCAATGAAGTTAATCATGTGTTACCTCAGGCTGAAGTTGAGGGTTTGTCTTGTTGGCTTGGGTTTTTTTTAACAATGCTATTTTTATATTATTTTATATGCACTAGAATTAATACTGAAGTAAATTATTTCACCTGGAGGTGCTGCTGCAGTCTTGGCTGAAAACAAATTATATTTACTTCAGTGAAAGCTGCACCTTATACTGGGCATGAATCTTATTTTCACTTTTCTGGATGTAGATCTGTAAGCTCTTTATGGTGGGAAAGAGTGAGAGTCAAAATGGAGTTAAAGTCTAGAACTTAGCCAGTCCATCTGGATTTCTACAGGAATGAAGACCTTAGACCTTCCTGCAAGGTTTCAATCTGACTTCCATTACTTGCTGAGACAGTCTAGAAGTTTTTGACTTGTTTTAGAGCACAGTGGTAGAACTAGGCTGGTGAATCTTGTTACTTGATGGTATGTAAGGTGTCTCTTACCAACTTTTGTCCTTACAATACACCTGAAAGAAGCTTTAGTGCATGAGAAACACAGTGGATCCATCACTTGTGAAGAAATGTCAGACTGCAACCAGAAAACGAAACTGTTACAACTGTTAGCGTCGGAAACACATAATCATGGAATGATTATATGCAGGTGCTTTTATTGAGGAGCTCCGGGAGCCGGGGTACACAGACAAACCCAAATCTGACTCCGACAGTGATTCACAACACACACGTTTTATACCCCTCTGCCACACAGCTACATATTGATTGGTTACCCTGGATTGTTCCTAAGCAAAATTTCTTGTAATTTAGCCAAACAGTGATCATATTTGATTCCCCTAAACAAAGTCATACCTGATTTAGTTAAAACAATAACCTTAGCTACTGCAACAATAGCAAAGCTAACGTTCTATTCTTGAGGCCCGGTTGACCAGCAAGCCCGGGCCTTTCCCTTCCCAACCGTTACCTTTCCTAACCACCACCCCCTTAGTTACCCGCTTGCAGTTCTACAGAAATCATTTTAACCCTATACTATCACAACCACTGTACTATTTCTAGGGTATTTTTTCTTTAACTAAAAAATTAACATAATTTGAAGGTTGCAGTTTATTCCATACTGCTTTCTTAGAGAAATTACTTTAGAGAAGTGGTATGTGTATTTAAAGGGAAGAAAGGAACAAGTTCTTCAGAAAAGTACTGCAGAACTGCAGTGTTGTCACATTCTGGTGTTTAAAGAAGTTATATGTGTTACTATACAGTCCATCAGAAATAATGTCACAGTACAAATTTCCTTGAGGTTTTCCTAGAAAATCTAAATTAAATCTGAACCACTGTGAAGTACTCCACTTATGTATGTATGCCATCCCTCCCTTTCCTTTTTGAAGAAACCTACCTGGAAATGGGGATGCGCCTTAGGAGTTCCCTGGCTGACAACTCTTTGAGTTTAGCCTAACTGCCAGCTCAAGTAATCACTGCTGTAGGCTTTTTGGATATGGTTCAGTGAATGACCAGACTAGTGTGGAGTGCTTTTTTCTTGGGCTTTCCCCCCATCCTGTAGATGAATTCACAAAAGAATCCTGGAATAATTAATCAGTTGCCTAGTATAAATCAGTGCAGCTTTGCAAAACTGCTAAAAATAGTAGCTGTTTCCTTTTCTAAACTGACCAGATTCTTAAGGAACAATGGCTTTGCAGGGGAGATAAAAGGCTAATTCATTTTCTTATTTTGTGTGAGGGTCATCTGGCATTCTCAAAGAAAAACAGAGAAATAAACAGCTAAGCATGCTGTCCATTCTATTAAGGACACAAAAGGGAGATAGGCACTTGGTCCCTAACTTGTGATTTCAGGGAATCTTGGAAAGAGGACTATCTGGTTCATGTATGTTTGTGTCAAATAGCAAATTATGCATCCTGGGACATAACAAATGTAAGGCCATCTTGTCTGGGGCAATAAAAGAATTGTAACCTGTTTCTTTCATCCTCAGGTGATACTTGGCAATTTCTTTTGTTTAGGAAAAACTTGAGTTTGTTTTAATGCATTTTTTTTTCAGTTCATCAGGTTAAAAAAAAAATCACAAAGCAATTCTGTTCTTGAGGGGAGCAATTCTGTTCTCTGATGAGGCTTTAAAAATGTATTTTCTTTCAATTAGAAATATGAAAGTGTATGTTTTATTTTACTTGTTGGTTACAGTAGCTCACCCATTAATAGAAGTTACCTTGTAAAAAACTACAAGTGGTAAATATTGTGCTTCTGTTTGCCTGTAACTAAAATGAGATATTGTAACTGGGAAATACTCCACCTGACAGTCAGCTCCAGGGTAAGATTTTTGAAGTGTCCCATTTATTTGTGGTGTGTACTTTCTGTGGTGAGCTTTGTTGAGGACAACATGACCTTCCATGATCTGGTGTGACGATTTGTTGCAAGCAGTGCATTGGTATGGGTGGGCTTGATTTTAGGTCTTGATGTGGTTACAAGAGGCCTTGCATGCACTTGTGCTTTGGTTCCCAATGTGTACTGCCTTGTATCATGGAAGCACTAGGAATAGAAGTCAGTGGAAACACTTTGAATTAGTCTTTTATGATATGTCTAAATTATATACAGGGTACACATGATACCCACTTTCATAGAGAAGTATATAAATAGTTTTTGTAAGTGTTCCATACTCTTCATCCTTGGTGTTCTTTAGGAATGAATTTCTAGTATCAGGTTTTCCTTAGCCTTATTTATGTGTCAGACCTCTGTAAAAAGCGTGCTTTACTCTTCAAGTGTGACTGAATATTGTGCAGGTTTTTATTATGTTTAACATATCTGGGTTACATCTTTTATCTTTCACTGTTTTGTCAGGTTTATGTGGCACAACAGAGTATGAGATTCCTCATTGTAAATGCAGCCTTAAAAGCTTTATTGGTGAATTTTAGAGAAGAATGCTTCAAAAAGAAAGATAAATACCCAAGTATAATATTATTTTTTCTACTTGAGTGTAAACTATAAGCTTGCATTTTTATTTTATGAGTGAATGAGAGTTTAAGAAGGCATTTTCATCATCCCCTTCTACAGAAAACTATTTTTTCAGGAAGCTGTTAAACTATATGAGTATTTCAATATTTTAACCATTTCCTCTGTAAGCAGTGCACTAGGACTACCATGGATAACCTCCTTTAGTTAAAAGAGGTTTTATCTTATAATGTTACATAATTGTGGAGCCATTGCAAAGTATAGTGGATAATTTTGCTATAGTAATTAACACAGATAAAGCTTGTAGGTGAAGTATATCTGGGTGGCAGCCTATATTACTTGAGCATGAGCTGAGCTTGAGCTAACAACCAATCAACTATCCTGGTTTGGAAAGACAGGTGTCTGCTAAGGAAGGCAGGAGCCTCCCTGAAAATGGAAAATATAAATTCCCTCCCTCTGAATTATACTTTTGAAATTAATGGGCTCCCAGGCAAAGATATTGGAATAGGAAAAATAGTTCTTTACTAGGAAAATTAAACTAAAATGCAGTTGTACAAAAAACAAAACCAACCAACCAAACAA
>VWYO01019786.1:80233-95786 GCA_013400275.1 Rhadina sibilatrix | reverse complement strand
TTTTAATTTTTTTTTCTTTTCTCTGTTTTCTAAAATCAGCTTTAGCCAGGCCCTGGAATTACTTTCTTTTAATGAGCTGTAATTGACATAGTGAGTTACTAATAGTCTGGTCCTCTACCTTACATTTTTATACAATAACAGTTCATTCTCTTCAGAATAGGTATTATAGGTACAGAAATATATCAAAATTATTACACTGGTAAACCCTGGCCCATGCAATCACACAGCTAAGTTAAATGTAAAACAGTTGGTTATGTTACCGGTTGTTAAAGAATTGCTATTGCAACTAAGCAAGCTAAACAGAAGCCAAAGACTGGCTTAGAGAAAATATGACTGATGAGCTCTAGTGCTACAGGCCTGCAGATCTGATGCAAAGCCTGTGGCCAGACAGGATCATTGGCAATTTCTTTGGTTTTAGGCCTGCACACTAGCAGATAACACAGTTTGTTGCTTCTGAGTGAGAAAAGATGTTGTTTTATTCTGGTTGCAGGATTTTATTTCAGTGTTCCATGTATTTTGTTACATTCCTTTTGCAGCTCTCAGACTTTCCCTTGCAGTGTGTTTGAATGTGTATTTTGGTTGTGTCTTTAAATGTTTGTCAGATGAAAAGAGTGATGTTTCAATTCTAAAGCACTGATCATCATTTAGGTTGAATTCTGTTGTATGACCATAGTTATGTCCATTTCCTTTCTATTCCCTGTTCCAAATTAAAAAAAAAATGGTCACTAGAACTACTTTAATAAAATACAATTAACATCAGTTTGGCTGGGAAGATCTTCCTTTGTTTTTAGATGAGTATTTCTCCTTTTAATTTACATGACTACTTATTATGTTCTAAATGAAAGGCAGATTGACATTTGGATTTTAATTTTTTCCTTTAATTATATTTACCTTTCCCATTCTTACTGAATGCAGTTTCTTTTAATGATGTTTCTTTGCCAATATGGATCAGTGTTGTCATTAATCAAACACTGGCTTTATTTCTTCATTGGAAATTTAGTTGCACCTCTTTGTTAAATAGCAGTTTCATCTCTTTGTTTAAATAGCAACTTTGCTAGATTGTTGTTATCCATCTCAGTACCTATGGAGCATAGCACAAATACTTTTCAAAACAGAGGCTCTATGTACATGAACAAATATCATTTTCCTAATCCTAGTGGCAGTAAAAGTACTGCAGAATTCAAGAGTGTGTTTAACACAAGAACTTGTCTGTCTGTGTTTATGCTTCTGCTCCTGCAAGTGATGAAAAACAGCTCAGTTTTAATACTGAGCTATTTTACAACTTCATGGAATTACAGATATTGCTAATCAAACCAGTAATAAGTGAATCCATTTTTTTTTTCTCTCTGAGGAGTCATTATCAGCTAATAGATTCCCAAATCAAATGTGCTATTTAAACCACACTGTGCTCAAGTCATTAAATGGAAAGAACTCCCCCTTCCCTAGCCCCAGACCCTTTAAATTAAAGAAATGTACATTTGAAAATTCTACTCTCCAACCCAATTATTTTTCTTTCCTGTTTTCATGGCACTTTACTCTAGACTGGCAAAACACTTTATTTGAATAGATAGTACTTTTATTCCATTAATTAAGATACTGATTCACTGAACAGCCACATCATGCTATTAAGAAAGCTGGAGTTGTCACTGTAGTTGTTGTGGTTCTGTTTCCTGCTATAAATGTCGCAATTGGAAGGATGCCCACCAAAAAGAATTTAATATTTTCAGCAGTTTTTAGGAGGCTTCAGAAACATCCATGAATTTACTCTAACGTTTGATAACACTTCATTTACAAGTCCTATAACTAGTGATTTAGGGAAATAGAATTAAATACTTGTGGAATAGCATTGATCTGGAAAGTGCCAGGATGTATATGTAGGGGGGTTTCTGTGTCAGTTTGTGAAAATATTTTGCATCTTCCACATCTGTCTACTTAGACCCTGTAAGCCTCCAACAACTTATGGGTTAGTATGTACACTGCGTCACATAATGAGAAGGATTCTTAGCACAGGTTTGATATAATCCATTATCAACCTTCCTTTTAGTGGTTCCCAAGCTATTGGACCCTACACTTCTCACTAGTACGAGAATTAATGCTGCCTGTCATCCATCTCATGCCATTTTAATTTGGGGAAGAAATCCTACATTATTTCAACATAATGTAATGTTATATAATATAATTGGAAGCTGCTTGAAATTGAGTAGAGTCTCAGAACTTCAGAAGTAATCTCAGCAGACGGTGAAAGTATGAAGGTCATAATGAATTTTTGGATAGGTGGAAATTATCATTTGCACAGTGGAATAAAAAAGGAAATTTGGCACCCAGGAGTTCTGTTTAAAGTCCAGTATTAGCAGGGAATCTGATGCTACCAATGAAATTGATAATGTGAAAAGAAGTTTCTGTAGAGCAGTTGATGTTCAAAAAACAGTCCTTCTAGCACCACTGTGTAACTTGTATCTAGGCTTTCAGGTTACCTTTTAATCAGTGTGCTGACCTTGGCCTGTTATCTGAGTTATTAATGTGACTATAAAACAAGCATCAGAAATTTTAAGTGTTGGCATAGGTGTAATTGTGACAGGATTTTTTTTCTCAGTGGAGTTTTAAATTCTGCCTTCTGTGTGGAAGATGCAAGAATTTATCTGTAATGGGATATGATTCTTTTATTCCCCAGATTGTTTCCAGTAAGTCAATCAGATCTATGGTTCTACTAAAAAAAAAGTAAAAATGTTTGCTAGAGCCTTGTATTTGAAGGATTCTAGAGACATCTAGCCTAAAAATTTAAAAAGCTCTTTTTACATTCACTTTTTAAATCTCCAATATTATAATGAATATCACTACTTCTCCAATTGTTTATTACTATTGTATAATGGAATATGAGAAGGATTTTATGTAGCTTTCCTTTCAGCAAAGTGAATGTGGAAGGGGCAGTAACCATCAGCTTGTACTGTGCAAGCAGTCTGGGCTTGTACTTGTACAGGACTTGCCAGGAATTTAGTTTGGGTATAAATCTTAAAGTAAGGAGGTTAGCAAGCACACTGTAGATCATCACCTTAAATACTGCACTCTCCTTTTGCTGACAAGGACACCTCTGAGCTGACTAAGAATACCTGTACACAACACAACTCATTGTATTTTGATTAAAACCCTCTTAGGAAGAAGCTGTGGAGTTACCAGTGGTTTGGAAGTTCACTATCCAGGTCACAATATAAATTGTCATTTGTAAGTAGACAAGATCCTGAAAGTAATGAACAGAGTAGCATAAGAGAACTGTTGAAATCATGAGAGAGTAGTATCATCCACTTAGACTTTGTATGTCTATAAGAGAGCTCTTGCTGAGCTAAACCACTAAAATATGGTTGCCTTTTAAAAAGTAAATAAACTGAAGTTCTCTTTCTGTAAATATGTGCTTTAGATAAATTCAGGCTTTACAGTCCACTTCAGTATGTTTGCTAAAACCATCTCATGAACAGTATAGATCAAACCAGGTTTTTAGAAGCCAGGAGAAATTGATAGTCCTTATTTATTAAATAATTACTTATCCATTAAAAATATGGAAAGTTGCTTATAGTTGAAAAAGATAATTATATTGGTTCACGTATTAATAGATCCCAAAAAACGTATTTGTATGTGACAGCATTATTTGACTTGTACACAGTATAAACAGTATTTCTGGAATGCTTTAGAGAGAATACAAGCAACTGATGTATTGGGTGAGTTCTCTGTGTTGCTTGAGGGTTTTTTGCTTTTGGTTTTGTGTTTTTAATTTTTTTTTATTCATTTCAAGACATGGCTCCATTAGGAGCTCCATTACCTGTGAGAGTCAATGAAAACCTTTTTCATTTTATTAGTAACATGTCCTTTTAGTATTAATCATAATAAATTTTTGTGTAGCTCTAACTTCAGTCTCTGGGTTTTTTCTTTTTCTTTTTCTTTTTCTTTTTCTTTTTCTTTTTCTTTTTCTTTTTCTTTTTCTTTTTTCTTTTTCTTTTTCTTTTTTTCTTTTTCTTTTTCTTTTTTCTTTTTCTTTTTCTTTTTTTTTCTTTTTCTTTTTCTTTTTTCTTTTTCTTTTTCTTTTTTTTTTCTTTTTCTTTTTCTTATTCTTTTTTTATTAAAATCCATATAGAATTTGGGTTCAGCTCATTGTTTGCATCAAAAAATGGTTTAAAATTTTCTCTGTCTTTATCTGCCTCACATCTTATCATATAATCTTTTTTGTGTATTCTTCACCTTCAAAATAAATAGTTATGCATCCCACTTTGATCTGTAATGTAACCCACAACCCACCTCAGCTCCATAAACACTTACATGTCCCTTTAGAAGGTAACTATGACTGCCACTTTGTTTATCTCAGAAGTTGGTTTTTGTACTTTAACGATCTGGCCTAATGAACTATTTTTCATAAATACTTATTAGTTGTAGAAGGAGCTCTTAAAAAGACAAATTAAAATATTTGCACTGTCTCATTCCTCTGAAAAACATTCAAACATTCATTGTAAGAGGACAGTGAATTTTGTGAAGGTGCAGGAAAATGAAAAATCACAAAGAGGAAAGAGTATATCCAGTGTATATCCAGGACAGACTTATGCATTGAAGAAATAAGTTTAGAAAGGAAAGACATCACCCTTTTCATTCAAAAACACAATCCAAGAAACCAAGTCTGTAGAGAGTGAAGCTCAAGTAATTGCATTAAAAAAGCATCATTAGCTTATGTTAATTTACCATAGCCTGATGAATACAGAAAGCATGACCGTTTTTTCCAGTTCATAACTAATTTGTTAATTAAAGTGTTCAGAATACCTAATTGGCTTATTTCATACATGTATAGATGGAGAGGAGGAAAAAAAAAACACAAACAAAAAACCCCCACTGTGCTTTGTGACTTTATAATTTTTTTCTTACAGCAATCATTTGTAGAGGCAGCAGTTCCAATCCCAGCTAGAGACATAAGGCAAATGGACAGCTTTCTCAGGCAACAGGGATGGGGACAGCAGATCACCCTGACTTTACTGAGCAGCTAGCTTTTTTCAGACAAAATTCAGCTTAGTTCATTAATTGTTCCTGATGCTGATGAGCAGCTGGGTTTGGCAGGAAGGTGGCTGTGCTGGTGGCAGAGAGGAGAGCCAGACTGGATCCATATATCACAGATATACTTTTCCCATATCTTTAGGGTACCAGTGCAGCTCTGGCTGTTTATCCTCACAGTAGCTAAGTTCTAAGCTTTCAACTCCTTTGAGAGTTTAATTTCACCCTTTCTTAAACAACATTGGGGCATTAAGTAAATAGTTAAGAAATTTCTTTTGGTATTCTTACTGGCTTCATCTTGAAAATGCAGACATGATAAGCTCTTCTGCTCTGCTCAGAATGCTGCCATGGTTTAAGTCGGGCTGGAAATTAAACTTGGAAAAGAGGTTTTGGGGAGACCTTATAGCAACCCTCAAGTGCTTGAACGAAGCCTACAAGAAAGGCAGGGAGGGACTTCTTACAAGAGCATGTAATGACAGAACAAAGGGGAAGTATCTCTAAACTGAAAAAAAACTATGTTTATCTTGCACATTAAGGAAAAGCTCTTTACTGTGAGGGACTTGAACAGGTTGCCCTGGAAGTGTTGTCCTGGAAGTGTAAGTCCAGGCTGGATGGAGCACTGAGCAGTGAAAGGTGTCCCCGCACATGACAGTTAGCTTGGGAACTCTATGATCTTTAAGGTCCCTTCCAACCCAAATTATTCTATGATTTTATTTAAAAAACTGGCACACTACAATTAAATTTTTGACTTAATATAAATGGAGATTTGTCTGAAAAATAAATGGTAGTGACATATTAGAGTTCAGCTAGATGCTCCTTGAAACCAGTGCCTCACAAGGAACTTGTCTATACCAGCTGGCACAGTGAACAAGCAAGTTGGAAATGTTCCTCAGACACTGGGGCTACTTTGCTTGCACAGAACAGTGGGAACATGCGGGATTAAAAACAAAACAAAAAAACACCCCACAAAAACAAACAAAAAACAAACACACAAACCCAAAACAAACAAACAAACAAAACCAAGACCAAGACCAAAACCAACCAAACAAAAAACCTAAACAGACAAACAAAAAAGCAACCAAACAAAAAAACCCCCCCACGTCAATATAGGGAAACTTGGCCAACCTCTTTTGACAGGTCTGGTATACTTAAGAGCAGCAGAGAGTTTAGATATCTTAGACTTGGTTTTATCTACAGATAGTTCAGACTTATATAGAGAGCTGTGTAAATACAGAGCTCTGGAAATAAGGCAAAGATGTGTAGTGAGTGTACAGAGGATGCTCTGTCAGCTTTTCCCAAGGTCAGTGCCTCCTGCCAGATGCTATGAGTGTTTTGCCCTCTCCTGCACACAAAGCTCAGGTTTTCCTTACACAGATGGGTGCAGTGCAACTGATAGATTGCTGCTTTGAGCATTTAAGCCAGAGCATTGCCTTTCCTAAATAAGTCACAAACAAGCATAAATGCTGGTAGAAATGGGAGCTATTTGGCTACCATTATAACCTCCCACTACAGTTATATGCTGAAAGAGAGAAAAGAAATAATGTGATAAAATGAGGCTATTTGTTGCAGGATGGGAGAGTGCAGCTATTATTCATGTTTCAGCTTTCACAATGAGATTATTCACAAGAAAATCTGAGCTACACAGTTAGAGACAGCACATTAATACTTGTTTTTCTGTATATAAGTTACTACATAAGTCACAAAAAATATCTCTGGATCTGGAAGAGTCTAATTTAGCATCCAGTCTCATGTCATAGATGTGCTGGTGGTTTCTCTTTGTTTTCTCCCACTTAGATGAAAGTAATTTTTAACTCTTTTTGTGTGTAAGACTCACTTAAACATTGATAAAATGGGCCTCATTTGAAGAAGGATATCAACTTTTACTGAGCAAAACAATTTTCCTTAGAAAGCTTCAGCTTTACACAGGCCTTCTGTGTAGTGGAGATGGAAAGGGAAGGGATGAATGACAGTTCAGGAATGTTGTATAGAAAAAGCTCCCTCAGAGCTTTTTGAACAACAGAAAATATTTGCCTTGAGTGAGAGAGAATCATTTTTCTCTATTAAGTTATCACTGTATCTGAGATTTGAGAAAGCTCCATTAGACCTGCTGTTTACAGCGAAGGGTTGGTGGGAGATGTGGTGGTCAGAAGCCATCTGGGGTACAGTGACCGTGCAATAGTAAAGTTTTTAATATTTGGTGAAACAAGAAGGTGCATCAAAAAAAAAATTCTACACTGGACTTCCAAAGGGCAGACTTTGGCTTATTCAAGAGACTGATTTGGAGAGTAACTTGGGAACAGCTCTTAAAAACAAAGGGGTGCAGGAGGGATGGATTTACTTCAAGAAAGAAATCTTGAAAGTGCAGGAGCAGGCTGTCTGCATGGGCTGAAAGACAAGTTGACAGGGAAGACAACTGGTCTGGATGCTCAGGGAGCTTTTTCAAAAATACAGGGAAAAAAAGAGGGTGTATCACCTTTGGAAAATGGGGCAGGAAACTCAAGAATTGTTTAAGATGTTGTAAAGTCATGTTGAAAGAAAATTAAAGAGGCGAAAGCTCAATTAGAACTTCAACTGGCCACTTCTGTGAAGGATAATAAAAAATTATTTTATAAATACATTGATAGGAAAAGGAGGGGCAAGGAAAATATCCATTCTTTATTGTACACAATAAAGGCTGAGGTACTTAACACCTTCTCTGCCTCAGTTTTCAAAAATAAGAGATGTCGTCCTCAGGACAACAGGCCTGAGCTGGTAGATGGAGACAGGAACAACCCCCCTGCAATCCAGGAGGAAGCAGTTAGTGACCTGCTGAGCCACATACATGCTTGCAAGTCAGTGGGACCAGATGGGATCCATCCTAGGCTCATGAGGAACCTGTCAGAAGAGCTCACTAAGTCACTGGCCATCATTTATCAACAGTCCTGGCTTATTGGAGAGGTCCTAGATGTCTGGAAGCTGCTCAGTGTGACACCCATCCATAAGAAGGGATGGAGGGAGGATCTGGGAAACTACAGGCCTATCAGCCTGACCTTGGTGCCTGGCAAAGTTATGAAATAGATCATCTTGAGCGCAATCACACAGGACCTTCAGGATGACCTGATCCAGACAGCATGGATTTTGGATGGGCAGGTCCTTCCTAACCAACCTGGTCTTCTTTTATGACCAGGTGAGCCACCTGGTGGATGTGGGGAGGGCTGTGGCTGTTGTCTATCTGGACTTCAGCAAGGCCTTTGACACTGTCTCCCACAGCACACTCCTGAAAAAGCTGACAGCCCATGGCTTGGACAGGAGCACTCTTTGCTGAGTTAAGTACTGGCCATACAGCCAGGCCCAGAGTGGTGTCCCCTGGGGATCTGTGTTGGGCCCAGTGCTGTTTAATATCTTTATTGATTATCTGGATGAAGGGATTTAGTCCACCATTAGCAAATTTGCAATTGACACCAAGCTAGGAGCGTGTGTCAATCTGCTGGAGGGTAGGAGAGCTCTGCAAGGGGACCTGGAATGATTGGATGGATGGGCAGAGTCCAGTAAGATGCAGTTTAATAAGTCCAGGTGGTCCTGCACTTTGGTCACAACAGCCCCTGGCAGCACTACAGGCTGGGGATGGTGTGGCTGGACAGTGCCCAGGCAGAAAGGGACCTGGGGGCACTGGTGACAGCAGCTGAACATGAGCCAGCAGTGTGCCCTGTTGGCCCAGAAGGCCAAAGGCATCCTGGCCTGTATCAGGAATAGTGTGGCCAGCAGGAGCAGGGAGGTCATTCTTCCCCTGTGCTCAGCACTGGTGAGGCCACACCTTGAGTGCTGTGTCCAGTTCTGGGCCCCTCAGTTTAGGAAGGAGGTGCTTGAGATGCTGAAGCACATCCAGGGTAGGACTACAAGGCTGGTGAAAAATCTGGAGCAGGAGTCCTGTGAGGAGCAGCTGAGGGAGCTGGGATTGTTAGCCTGGAGAAGAGGACACTCAGGGGAGACCTTACTGCTTTCTGTAACTGCCTGAAAGGAGGTTATAGCCAGGTGGAGATTGGTCTCTTCTCCCAGGAAACCAGTGAGAGGATGAGGACACTTTTAGGCTGGACATTAGGAAGTAGTTGCTCACAAAAAGAAATAATTGGGCATTGGGATGGGCTTCCCAGGGAGGTGGCAAAATCACCACCACTGGAGGTGTTTGAGAAAAGGCTGGATGTGGCACTCAGTGCCATAGTCCAGCTGACAAGGTTGGTTAAGCAGTAGGTTGGACTTGATGATCTCAAAGGTGTTTTCCAGCCTAGCTGATTTTGTGACTGTCAGGTGACTATAACACTGCAAGGTGATAAACTGTTGGTGTAATTAAGAAGCAAGAGTTTAGTTATGCTGACACAGATAGCTATAGATAAAATGAAGAAGCTACACTTTATGTCTTGTTCTCTGCATGAAAATTTGTTGTGCTGAAATTCAGTTAAGGAGCAAGCAATGCTCAGAAAAAAAGATGATAGCAATTTATTCCTTTCCTCCTGCTATCTGCAGGTTTTTGTCTTCTGAAATGATCCATTTTTTTTTTTTTGTCTGTGATGTACAGTTCATGTAGGAAAATATTGCTCTATATTGAACATCTTTGAGAGTTTGTCAGCCAGCTAAGAAACAAATGAATATCAACAATGAACTAATTTCTTTTCAGAGCCCTAAACTTTTCTGACTGCTTTGAGGACAGATTTTTTTTTTTTTATTTCTTTTAGGACAGACTTACATTCTTTATGACGAAATTTGTTTGAATGGTCAATTTTCCAAGTCACTCAATGTTAGATAAATTGTCTCTGCTGTGAATCATGGGGCTGTATAATGTGATAAGCAATGGGAAAAAAAAAAAGAATTAAAAGCTAGCTTGCTTGAAATCTGCTTTTTAAAAAGTTGTCTTTTAGATGTCTTTGCTTTTCAGTATTGACTACCATCAAATTTAGCATTCCTGCTGGGCTTTTAGAAAGAAACTCAGCTCCCAGCAAGCTAATTCTGCTTTAGTTAAGAAAGTTGTCAGAAATTATTTGATTTTTGTAAGGATCAAAGTGTCCTCTGGTATTTTAAAAAAGGCACTTGATCTTGTCTATAATTACATAATATTTATAGATCAGGAATAAGTTATCATATAGGTATCGTTGTCTTCCTTGTACTTCCATCCTAGTACAGACTGGATGACATGACAATGACTCAGTTTTGAAGGAATAATCAGGTGACACTGAGTAATGTAAAAAGATAAGTAAACAAGATTATTGCTTATTGAAACAGGGCAGTGTGCTTTTGCTGAGATGGAAAGCTTGGGTATCGCATAGCGGGACAACTTTAGCTGACATTCTGCCGAATATAGAACATATTAGAAACTGGATGTTTCTTTTAATAAACAAGCCAAAATATTTAATATATACAGTGGGAGAGGATACTTGAACTGCTTTGCCTCCTTCAGTATTAAGCATCTGTTTTCTATGGAAGAGAATAAAATCCCCAATAAAAGCCAGTGCTGGAATATTTGATTTGCTGATTTTAGAAGCTGGTCAGCAACATCCCCCATAACACTATTTGAATACATTGAGGTGATTGTTTCTTATACATATTGGTTTCCAGGAGGAATGATTTTTTTTNTTTTTTTTTTTTTTTTTTTTTTGGGTTTTTTTTTTTTTTTTTTTTTTTTTTTTTGAGTAAGGGAAGGTGTTCTTTCTTTTATAATTGTGATTAATTAGTTTCCAAATTAGGCTAAAATGGTGCTCAGCTATCAAGAAGAAAAAGTTGAATGCTAAGTTTAAAAAATAAAAAATTTTGAGAGAGCAGAGAAGCTGATAATTACAAGTCTAATTATTATGAGCAACCTCTAAAAGTTGCTTTAATATACTTCTAGTTTCTAGATAAAACCAAATTCTGCATATTATGCGTGGAATATATGATGTTAAGCACAGTGATGATAATGCTTTAGCTTTTTCTTTATCTTGAAACAGTAAATAATGTGTACTTCAGCCAAGGCAGCAACCAACACATCAACCAGCAATGGCTGTTCAGTGAGCCATGTCCAAAATCATCTGGAAAGTTGATGGAGTTCCATACCTGGCAATCAAAGCAGAGGCACCAGAAACTGGGTAGCAATTGGCAAAAAGTATTTTTAAACATTTCAGTTCTTAGGTTTCCACTAGACCTTAATTAAGAAATTGTAAAGAGTCCTTCATAGGGAATATTTTTTCTGCAGTTGGAGCAGAGGCTGGAGCACCTTGCTTATAAGTAGGTGATAATGGACACCCTTTGAGAAAAAGCTGCTAGTTTACCTGCTCACTAGGTGTGATATGGCAATTCCTGTGCTCTTATCTTGTTCCCTTACAGCTAGTCCCTCCATGAGGCTGGAGTCACAATGACAGGGTTTGCTGGGGAGATCTACAGGCTTATCCAATTTTATGGATGATTGCAACACTTTCAGCCTCTCAGATTCATCTACAAAGGCAAGGGAGTTTAAAAGAACAGGAGGAGTTGATGGCAAATAAGAAAAAAGACAGGAGAGACCTCAATATAAAATGATTTAACCTATTGGCATAGGTCCAGAGCTTACTGAAAAAAGAAAAATAAGAGTTTGGATTATGAAGTAAAAAATACAAACAATTTCCTAAATTAACAGAGATAGGAAAATGACATAAAATAATTCTTAGGTTTGACAAGAGCATTGGGTGTTGTCAGAATCATTAAGCCATATAATTTCTAGTCACCTGAAAAGAGCTGTTCCCTGTTCTCTCCAACTTCTACTCCCTGAAAAGAGAATTTTTCTCATTTTAAGGCCTTTGTCAATGGCAAGCTTTTCTTCTTCTTCTTCTTAGAAGGTTGCCACATTTTTTAGCTGGTGCATAACAGCAAAAATAGATTGTCTCCACAGTCTAACATGCCTCATAAAACACAGCTGAAAGCTTAGCTATAGAAGTGCTTACAATTATTTCAAAGACTTACCATATATCACATTACAAGCAAGTAAATTGAAGACTGTAATCATGGCTTTTATCTTGCAAATTTGCCCTAAGAACTTTAAAGAGGTCTAAATATTACAGCTAAGGAACAGGATGCTGCTGATCAGAGTAATAAAAAGCATTGTGAGATTTCAGCTTTTGGTCAAGGTGCTAGAATGCATTACAGAAAGTAATCTAATTATGTACTTTATTATCCATAACAATTTAAAAAATGACTGCTCCATTTCCAAAATTTTCAATTAAATATAGGCTTTGTTTCTTTTTTTTATATAACACTGGAAGCTTATTGTTAGTATTTTGCAGAAAGCTTTTTCCCAGCAGAGGTAGTACTGTTTCTGCTTTCTCCTGTGTATCAGACAAATGCATTTAATTCATCTTGTGATACAGAAACCTGCAAAGCCCATAATAGTGTCCAAAAGATGCTGATAGCATAATATAAAATATAATGTTAATACTGGAAATATAATATTGGCTGCTTTTACACATGATTTTAAACTATCAACAGTACCAGCCAAAGAAAATATTTTTGAATGCATTGAATGTGGAGTCTATAAAAAACTTAATTCAAAAAAATTATGCTTAGGTTTAGTTTTGATGTTGATCAATAGTAGTAATACTAGTAAGTATGGACAGAGTTTTAAAAAAGGACTTTGTTATAAATTTAAAGAGCCAATTCCATTGAAAACAATTTATTTGCCAACAAGAATTCTGGACAAAGAAAATCGACAAAGCCAACGAGCAAGGAAAAAGTGACAGCACTGGGTGAAACCACGAGCGCAACCTCTACGGCGTTACACTCCCCCTGGTTTCACACCTACCCCAGCCCAAGCCAGCTGCTTTATACTTTTCTGGCAGGGCTTACACGAGTCCGAGGTTTCTATAAGTTCTTTTGTCCCTCCACATCTCGTTGATGAAATTTCTAAAGCAGGGTCCAGCCTCTGAATGGATTTCCTGGGCGTGGAATGTTCCTGAGTACCTCCTAATATCCCAGACAAGATATCATCTCAGGGCCATTAGTCCTTATCAAGTGCTGAGAATCCTTGGCCAGAGTGTTCTGTGCCTTCTATTGGGATTGTAATTTCTCTGCTTCCTTCCTCCAGGTTGTTCTCCATTCTCCATTGGAATTGTAATTTCTTTGTTCCCCTCTCCGGAGACAGGAAAAAGTTCTTGCGAAATTTTCCAAGCCCTCCTTCATGCTGGGGAGGCTTTTTGGCATTCTCAAGGGTGCAGTTTAATTTTTCGACTTACACTAATCACAAAAATATAAACTACCATCCACCACCATAACAACATTATGAAAAACATGAATTATCAATTATCTCAAGTATATGCAACTTTCTGACAAAATTATATTTAAAATATATTCCCACTTCCTACTCCACACAAGGAAAACTAAAGATTTTAAAGATGGATAGATTGTAAATGTTTTGGCAAATTGAATAGGAATGAGCTAAACTGTAGATGATTATATGAAATTGGAAAGAGGAGAAAAGATAGATTTGCAAATTTATATTAGAATACTGAGCCCCTAAATTTTGTTAATTTTTCCAGGCAAGTCTACAGCAGAAAACCATTTTTGTTCTTAATATTAATGGAGAGAGTGTCAGTTTTTTTCTTTATAATTTACATGGAAAACATAACCTAGAAGTAGCATGAATTCAGATCTGTTCAAACAAATCTACATTGATATGCAGTGGCTACAGAGCTAATTCAGAAAACTGCTCTCAACAAATTAGGACACACTTTAAAGTGTAGCTGTCACAGCATTGTCTGGTTCAAATTGAAAGGATATGTTGCACTGTGGATAGTGCTAGTGAAGGAAGATTATGTAAAAAACAGGATCATTTGTGTTTGTTCCTAAAGGGACCCTCAGGCCAGAGAGTTAGTAAATGTCTTTCCTGGATTTTATTAAGCTAATGTACCATGTCTGCATTTGATTTCTTTTTGTTCCCAGAGGGATTATATTGTTATTTTTAACTATGTTTGCTTGAAAGTATATAATGTACTTCTACAATATAGAGTTGAGCATCTGAGCATCAAATTTCCTTTGCCAGATAGATAGATAAAGCTATAAAATGAAGTTCACCACTTCATCTGAGAATTTCTTTGAAAGAAGAGCTCATGCCAAATAAAAGAGGTAAACTTCAAATGATAAAGCTAACCTTTTATAAAAAATATCCATGGCCCCAAATTCCCACAACAGTTATTCACAGCTAATGGAAACCACATCACATCACATCACAAAGAGAGAGATCACCAAGTTTTAAAAGGTTGTAGCTTATTAAAAAGCTGATGTCTGTGGCAGAGGCATTGTTAAGTTTGTGACAATGATCATCAGCCTGATCACAAAATGTGTAGTAAAAATTGTTGTGTTTTTGGAATTCTGGAATGTACATGGAGATTTTACAGATGCTTGATTCCTGAGGCTTGTCACTTCAGAAACTCAGCTTTAGTGTTGAAGAAACTTGTCACTGCAGATCTGACAGGATAGAGTGTAACACAATATGTTCTGACTTGCATGTAATCCTTCAGCAGATGAGTAGCTCCAGGGATTTTGACATGACACAAGCTACTGTTTTAGATCATTTTCCATGGTGCTTGGCAATGCTAGCCTTAAACATGAAATTGCCAGGCAGAGTTACACAAATCAGGAGAAAATTGGTGGCAACTAAAACTATTTAATTTACTGTGGATTCAAGGAATTTTATGATAAGAGCTAGGAATGTTAAAATGTTGGCTGTAATCCAAACATGCTTTGTGCCAGGAGAGATGTAACTGAGAACTTTGAGTCTGTAAATGAAGATGGGCAGAAACCTTAGACCCTGAGGAATGTTGTGTCCAGAAAACTTCACATTGTTTTGCTGATTAAGAATCAAGTATGATTTTTTTTTTCTTCCGTATCTGTGATGAAGACTATTTAATCACAGTTATCTTGGCTTTCAGATTTTTAAGTGAGGTTGTAAACCCAGCACTTGATCTTGCACGTTGCTGATCTCATTGTCTGGTTCCACAAGATGCACTTGTGTCTCCTCTAAGGTCATTGTGCAGGTACTGACACTACTCAATACAACGAGCTGTAAACACAGTATTCAGACCTTGCACAGACACAGTATTTTAGACCTTGCAGCAGAATTTTGATAAAGATAGCAAAATGGTTTTGCATCTGTTATAGGGCAAGCTGAAGCAGCTCTTATTTTTGTGACTCTAGTATTTTTGCACTGATGCAAGCAAATGACATCTGAAGGAAGATGACAAATTTTCTAGTCACATTTCACTGAATTCGTTGTGAAACTATCGGTAAATATTTTGTGATAAACTTGCTTTTAATATATTAGAATTTTTCTTGTTCAAATCCATGGCATTAATCCATAGCTTCTTTACAAGACAAGAGTTTGAAAGCTAATTCTCTAGTTTTCTGCTCTTTTTGTGCCCATTTCTACTTCGAGAATGAATTCAAGAAATTTACTGTATGTTTCTCTGTCTCTGGGGGCTCATGGAGGTTTTGGTGTACTTTGAGGGGTTTTGTGGGGCAACTCCATTACTTCTCAAAAATACCTATTCAGAAAAGAAAA
>VWYO01019786.1:50205-80188 GCA_013400275.1 Rhadina sibilatrix | reverse complement strand
AAAAAAAGTGAAAATATTTGACCATGAGATATGAGACAGGAAAATATGAAAATTGAAGAAGTCCACTTCCATGGCAGTAAGATTTCTCAATATCAAGAATTTTAAAGAAATATAATATAAAGTGATATAATGAATAAGTAAAGGTTAATGTCATATGGAAAATTTTCCTTATGTAGATAATAGTTGCTAGTGCTGATTATGCAATATAAAGCAATTTTTTTTACGGGTAAAATAAAAAAGCAAGTGTGCAGAATCATGAGAATTGATTACTGAGTTGTTTCCTAGAGCAGAAATATTACCTAGCTTGGCAAATTTAGCAACAGAATTTCAGGAAAGATTTGAGCCCCTGTAGATTAGAGGTTCTTGTTTAAGGAAAATAGGAAAGTTTTTAGGGAGTAGCTTTTAGCTAAAAACTTTTAGCTTTTAACTTCTTTTATGATCTTAATAATGTGAAATACGTTAGCCTGTGTAAGACAGTCAGATGATACAGTATTTGCTCATCTCATCTCTTTTCAGGGCTGAACAAGGCCGGGTCTCTCCTCACAGGATGAGTGCTCCAGCTCCCTACCTTTTTGGTCCTACACTGAATTTAGAGTAGCACAGGAAAATTATGACCCCTAGTTTAATGTTCTAGTGGTGTCTGGGGTTGGGAAAGAAAAGCTGCAGAAACGAGACATCAGGAGGAGAAAAGAGAGCAAAAGAGATACCTCTCAAGTGATGCACACAAATAGACACAGACTGGAAAAGTAGAGCTGGGCCAATCATTGAGACATTTGTGTGTCAGGGTCCAAGGAGAAGCTGGTGAGGGATGAAATTTTGGCAGGAACGTGTTACAACCCACAAAATTAGGATGAGAAAGTGTGTGCCATATTCTCTGGACAAATTAAGAACATCTCCAGATTGGATACCTTCATTCTCATGCAAAACTTTAATCTCTGATACCTCCTGGAAAGCAGTGGGATGAAGTCAACCCAGTTTTCAGGAATAACTTCATGACATATACATTTTGATAGATCAAATTAATGTATATTACAGACATAAATGTTTTTACTGGAGTAATATTTGTGAAAAATTTATTTTGTAAAATCTATGGTAAATAAAACTTTTGTTCTCAAAATGATACTTTGCTTCTGCTAATTAAAAAAATCATTGTAGTAATAAAAATAAAAGAGAAAAATTGTTGCAGTGGCTTCATAAGCACTGGCTAGATCTAGTAAGTGACACTGATTTTTTGATGCTTAATTAGCATTGACAAATCAGAAGCTAAACTATGGGATAAGATGCTTTTATACCCATAATTAATAGCACATATTTTTTTCTCATTCATTCTTTCCAAAAACCTGTATTTAAATCTATATTCTAACCATAATAGATAGAATTATCATATCTCACTTTCTCTTCTTAAGCCATATGGTTTTGCCTGTTTAAAACATTTTTATAGCACAATAATCATAGGATTCAATTTTTACAGATGTAGTGATTTAGCTACTTTAGCGCTTTAGAAGCTCTTGCTGCATACTTATTTCCTGTGCTTCTGCCATAAGGAAAATCTCCTTGTCATCAGTAGGGAACATATCCATGTAACTGAAAGCAGAGAAACACTAAATGTCTTTGATAAGTGGCTTTCTGCAATATAAAAGTGAATCAGGAGTGCATGGAACAGCTGTCATACAGTTAGTTGCATGGATGTTTCTGGACAATTTATCTTAAGCTGCAGTGCTGTTTGGTTGTCCAGGCTCAGCAGATAGAAATTTCCTTGAAGACTTTTAGTAAGACTTGTTTGTTTCAGCATGCAGGAAAAAATATGACCTTTATTCAAGAAGAGAATGATGTAACTTCTGTAAGATCAGAGCAGCAAGCTCTACGGAGATAGAACCCCAGGTTGTGCAATTATGATGAAGTAGGAGAAATTACTAGATTTAGCAATACAGCATTCCTCATAAAGTTTCAGAATACTGTTTATTTTCTCAGTTGTCTGTGTGAGGTGAGTGTTGCATTATAAGGGCTTACATGCACACAAACTAAAGTTATTTTTATCCTCACTTAGGTCATTTTTTGCCTGGGCATTTCTTCTGCCAAATTAGATGATTTCTGTCTTGAATACTCTTTTTGTTGCTGTTTCTTCATCTGCCAGTTGCTGCTCGATACCAACAGAAATACCTTAGGTCCAATCTGAAGTCAAGCTGCAGATTTGAGGTGGTGGGAATTTCTTTTCCTTTTGTTGGGGGAGTGGGTATATTCGGTTAGTCCAGATATGCAAAAGTTCCTTTTTCTTCTCAGCAATGTTGAGTCTTGATTGACAGAGTTGAAGAAAATGCATTCAGAACAAGCATTTCAATCTGTAGCCTGAAGAGCTTAAATGAAAAGTGTGGAAGCTGCAGAGAGGTTAATTTCTGCCTAGGGAGCCATGCCATCCTGAGTGTTAGAGGGCTAACAGAGGCAGGGGGAGAAGTGGGGATGATTCAGGACACCTGAAGTTAAACCCTGCTTTGAATCTTCCCCCAGACTATGTATGTTGAACTTTCCTACTCTAAAGCTAACATTTCCATATCCTCGTCCCTTTTGTGGGTTAAAATTTTAAAAAGAAGGGTTGGAGTGTGCATATGGGGCTTTTAATTTATTATAGTGTAATTTTTGAAATGCTCTGCTGAATGAACTTTGAGTTCTCATTAATTTATATTGAATAAAAATCCTAGCAGAATTTCTTACCCTGATTAGTGTCTAAAATGTATCAGATTAGTTAATCCCATGAGGATAAATTAACATTTGATGCCCCTGATAAGAGCATTGATACTTTTATTAGTGTTATAACTTTTTCTGCTGGCCTTTTTTTTCTCCCCCCGCATATAGTCTCACATGATTATAATGATTTTTGTATACAGGGCTATGTTTTGGCTCCAAGGAGTGTAAACTCATTAGGGAATCCTCATTGTTTATTAGTAGTTTACCATAGACTTCAGGCAAATTGCTGCCCTAAAAAGTTGAATTCTACTGTAGTATAGTTCTATCTTGAACTGAACATATTATTTTGCAAATTAAAATAAAGAACAAAATTGTTCCTCTGATGTTCTTGCAACTCTGCATATGATACCAACAAATGTTTTGCTATTAGCAAAATAAAAAGCATAACATGAGCTTTCATCACCAAAATGGATCCAGAACAGAGTAATTTTTAAAAATGGAATATATTTTCTTAATAGAAAGAAAGGTTTAGGATATTGGTACTGCTTGCAATAGATGCATTAATGAAAAAAATAATTATCTTGTATCTTTGCTAAAACAAAAAATGCCACAAGTGCCTTGAATCAACTGTATATTGGATTTCAAAAGTCATCTCTCAATATTTCACAATTCTGTGCCCCTGCTTGTTGAAGGAAAACCAGAAGGATTAAGCATATTTACTGGGACAGATTGAGCAGTACTGGGAGCTTACATTCATGCATGGGCCCTGGTGCTATCAGAGCTCCTGTGATATCTTGAGCAAGGTATAATTTGCAGAAGCATCTAGAAGCAGTGGCTAATCAATTAGCCAGATAGAGAAAGTCCTGTCCTTTTCTCAGGATTGGGTCAATACCACATTGACACAAACAAGAGGATAGTATATCTCCCTCTAACTGTTAATTTTCTAGGCAAATTGCATATGGAAAAGACTCTCAAACCTATTTCTGGTTATTCAGAAAATTTCAGTTGCAATGGCTGATTTAACATTTTACTTTCAATAATTTTGTTTGTCTGTATGAAAATTCATTAACTTCACTTATAATTTTTTGTGGAAAGTTATCAAAATGCATGGTGATTATACCACTCAAGACTTTATGCTTTATTAATAACTTAATTTTGATCTTTGAGAAACCACCACCATTTGGTTTGAGACCAGCTGTTCAGATATTCCTGTAAAATGGGAACACAAGTTTGAAATTTTGAGCAGATGGAGAAGTGTATAGAGGAAAAGCAAGTTTAGCCTGGATAGGAAACACTAGGGAAGAGTCTTCCACCTGAATATATTCCTGAATGGATTTTTTCCTTGCCAATCTCTAAAGAAGAACCTTATTAAAAACCCAAGCAAACTAAAAACCCCAAACGACACCAACAGCAGTACCAATAGCAAACTGGTAGAAATGTAAAAAGAGTAACAGAGGAATAAGGGCACAGTCTTCAGGTTCTGTAGCAATCCAGGAGTATTGCAGCAGCCCAAGTGGGTGTTGCAAATATCAGCAGCAGCCAGCAAAGGTTGACTATTGGCAATCATTAAGGGATCTGGACTTCAGAACTACTGCATTTAATGTCAGGACCCAGGGGTTTTTTTTGGTTTATTTTTCTACTTGCTGGGCTAAGACTCTTTAAGAGCCTGAAAGAGCTGGAGGGAGTACACCAAGGAGAAGGACATTTCAAGTGAGATATTTTTTTTTGTTGGAGACACAGATCAGGAGATTTTCAGTTAAAAAACATAGATAGAAAACAGATAGTGAGTAGAATGAAATAATTGTGTGGCTTCTATTTTATCACAGTGAGCATTTCACTAGAGTGTTGTTTGCACATCACTAGAACACTGGCATATACTGAAGCACGATGCACTGGTATGTACTGAAGCAGAGACAATGTTCCCTACAGAATCTCACACAGCAAGTCCCTGTAAGACTGGAGGTTCAGCTTTTATCTTTTATGGCTGAAGACCTGTCACAGAACAAGATATGTAAGCCAGAATTACATCATTTAATAATTTTTCATGTGCAATCATTTGAGGGAAAAATATTAATCAAGATAAGCTAGAACACCATGATATCACTTTCAGTAATTCAGCTTTGCCTTCCATCAACTTGTGAGCTCAGCTAATGGGAACAGGAGATGACTTAGGTGAGTAAAGAGTTTAGATATCTCATTGCTATTGAAATGGTATAAATCAGATGCTGGAATACCTTAATTCCTTTTCCTCTGGCATCTCTACAAAGGAAGGATCACAGAAGTTGCAAGAATGTGTCGTAATGAGCTTGTGTTTGTATTTCAAAGTGATGGAAATGCTATTCAATCACATTCAGTAAAACTTTGCTATTTGTCATCTGGCCATCATTAAAATCTTGGATAAGAATCAGGGCTCTATTGCTCAGACACTGCAGAGGTAGTATCTGTTCTCCATTAACTATACACTTGCTAGTTCTTGCCAGGGATATGACCTGAGTTGTCAGGAAAACCCCAGTGCTGCAATGCATAAACAGACAATCAGAGATTTGTGTCATGGTACTTGTGAGGAAAGGGAGATCTCTCTACTCTCTACCTCATCTTTTGTATGCCACTGTGGTTATTTTGTATTCAAGGGATTTGTATGCCAGAGTGCAGTGATCCCTTGCCTTGCCTCAACTTTCTGCCTAAAAAACAAGAAACCACCTCATGGAGAAGAAGCTGCTCGACGCCTTGAATACAGATGATGCGTACAGAATATTTAAATCTCGTCCAAGTTTTGTTTAAGATTCCATTAGAATGCAGTTGTGAATGAGCTTCTTTTTGCATATGTAATTAGAGAGAAGAACAGATGGGAAAGGCAGAGTTTAAAGTGATGTGTTCATTAAAATAACCAAAGCTGCAAAGTGTTTGTTCCCCAACAGTGAATTCAGGATATGAGACTCCTTAGGTTTCTGACTTTTTTCCCCTATTCTGAGTCTGGCAACCGTGAATGACAACAATGAGATCTCTTTTGCATCAATTTTTGTTAGATATCACCACTGTTCCTTAGGGCAGATTGACTTTTCATTCCCTCATATGTGGTGTGTGCTCAGTTAAGATATACTAGGAAGCAGTGGGTATTAAGAAGCAGACACTACATCAAGGGATTTATTTTAATTGCATTTACTGTAAGAATGATCTACGGGGATTTAAAAAATAATATAGTGATTTTAATGTTCTTTTAAAAAATATCTATGTGGACTGTATCCTGATAACTACTGTTGTCCCTTGGGTTATTTCTACTTTTAACTCTCAGGTTTTTAAATGAAAATGAAATAATTTTAAGAAATATAATTAGGGCTTTTTTACACATACAGACCCTGTCTATTTTTTTACTAGAAGGCAAGTCTTCTAAAATTAGTCTAACAATGTCCAAAAAATATTTGCTAAAGTGAATAAGGGATGATCCTTACTCTCTTCCACCAAAATAGAAAAAAAAGTTGGTTTATGTAGTTTAAAAAATGAAAAGCATACCACCTTTAAAGGCATGCATATTTCATCTGCTAAGAAGGAAGGCTAATTTGAGCAATGAATATTGTATCTTTCTAATCTTCTACCCCTGCAAAATGAGTTTTATTAGATTAAATCTATTTTGTAGGGAACTTGAAGCTTCAGAGCTTACTGTCTCTTCATTCTTGCTGCACATCCAGAAATCTGTTGAAACTCATGGAGAAGTAGGTCAAAGGTGGGATCCCGTTTGCCAATTTTTAGTAAGTATGGTTTGATAGGGGTAAATTCTAATAGTGAATTCTAGAGAATCTAGTCATCATTTTTGTTCTCTTCTACTCTCGTGCTGCTATTTTCTCAGGTTTTTGGGGGTTTTTTTACCTTCTAAATATCAACCTTTGTTTCTCTTGAAGCCAAATGTTCATTATTTGCCCATCACTGGTGTTTTGCATGGTCTTGTCTGCAAATGCATCCCTGCTGTTATGTGCTAAAAAGAAGAGCTTTTCAAAAATGCAAAAGCAAATCCCTACCCTGAAGATATGGAATGGATTTAAATCCAAATTTAGCTAGAACAGCAGATGGATACAAGAAATAAACAAATGCATGCTCTTTATGATAAGGAAATAAATGTTTGTCCATGCCAGTATCAGGAAAAGATGTTTTCAATTAGAAGTAAAGCCCTGTAAGAGGGCTGAAGCATCTTTGTTGGAGGACTCTCTCAGTACATGGTAAATGCAACCTTCCCTCAAAGCAACTTAATATGAAGTCTTTAAATATCCAAGATTTCTGTATAAGCATAACTTTTCCCAGTGTGACTAGACCCACTGTAGCATTCCAGGATTAGAAGGAACCTTAGAGGTCATCTAGTTTCAACACCTTCTACCAGACCAGAAAGCCCTCTTCAATCTGACTTTGAACATTGCCAGGAATGGGTCATCCACAGCTTCTCTGGGAAACTTGTCTCACCAGTAAAGAATATCAGTAAAGTATCTCAGAGTAAAGAATTTCTTCCTCATGTCTGACCTAAATCTACTCTCTCTGAGTTTGAAGCCATTCCCCCTTCTTCGGTTACTACACACCCTTAGGAAAAGTCTCTCTCCATCTTTCTTGTAGGCTCCCTTTGGGCACTGGAAGACTACAGCTAGTTCACCCCAAAGCTTTCTCTTTTCAAGGCTGAACAATCCCGACTTTCTTAGCCTCTCTTTATAGGAGATGTGCTCCAGCCCTCAGAGCATCTTGTGACTTCCTCTGGGCTTATTCCAGTAGCTCCACATCCTTCCTTTGTTGGGGGCCTCGCAACTGGAAGCATTTTATTTTCTCTGAGTAATATCTTTATCTACACTGTATTATAAAATGGACATAGGAAGACAAGGCAAAAATGAAAACCTCCATTGATGTCCTGCTTAACTACCATGGTGACAAAGAGTGCAGGTGGATTTATGCCATTTAGAAGTTTGGGTCTCATATTGTTTTCTAGGTACTGTAGAAAATGGCTGCCCATATTTTCTCTGAAGTGCAGTAAATGAATGATCTCAGTATTTCAAAGATTTCTTTTTGGTCTTGATTTATCTTTTATGTAGCAGAATGACAAGCAATGTCTTGGAAAATAGCAAGGTGTCAAACGGTATTGATTTCATGCTATTGCAGTGACCTAGAAAGTGTTATTTCTCATTGGAAGATTATGTTGTGGTTTTCTCATAAAAATAAGATGATTCAAACTCTAGGAATGTTTCAGGCTATTTTTATGTAATTATTGAAAAGGGGATGTTTTTTCCTTACTGAAAGTCTATAGAATTGTTCTACATGATTAGATAAAATAATCCACTGAATTGTAACTACCCCCAAACCTCCTATTTGGGCCACATGCTCAGTGATGACTTTATTGTTGCTGAACTTGGAGTTGTCTGTTGACAAAAGTTCATGTACAGTCATTCTTGCTGAAGTTTAAATGGGTTGTCCTGTGTGTGGTGTAGAGTGCTACGTGGTACAAATCATTGTATCTCATGACTCACTTGGTTCATGTCACTGGGTCAAATATTTTGGCTGCTGACCACCTAAATATGTTTAATCACATTAAATTCTGGAACAGCATAAAAATAAAAATACAACGGAGATATTGTCTGCATTCAAATTCATTGCACTATTACTACCAAAAAGCTCCATAAATGCTCCTTACCTTTTTAAGGAAAGTAAACTGTATTATATGAATCTGTCAAGTATCTTTAAAACAATTTTTTTAGTCCTAACCTCCTTCTAATTTGTAAGGCTATTGATTTCATAGTATATTGCACTATTTGTCATTAAAAGGCAGTACATGAAATAAAGGGAGGAGCGCATGAAAAAACATGTATCCAGTATCTATTTTTCTGCTGTAATAAAAAAGTGGAAATAAATGTAATAAAATTCAGGATATAGCCTATAACTATTAAAAATTGACAGTTTATACCAAGGTGTGAATAATAACTCTGAATAGCAATTATTCAACAATTTTAATACACCACTCTAGTTTCAGTATGATGTAATGTTCCCTGTAAAATACTACCATGCTGTTATTTTGCTCCTTCCTTAAAGATAGTTCATTATTCTTTCATCATGAACTGGCCATAAAATTCTGTTTATTTCAAAAATAAATGCCATATTGTGGAAATTATGTTTGATTTCCAAATTCCTCACTCCTTCAAATAGGCAAAATATATTATTTATCAGTAACTCCTCTTTTCCCAATTCAGTATCAAACCAAATTCTGAATTCCAGTGAAGAGGAACGGTTTTATTGAGCAAAATATTTAATGATATGCAGAACTGTGAGCATGTGGACATTTATAGGGATGTGAGATTTTTGCACCTACTTAGATTGAATGGAGATACAAATGTACTTAAATTCCTCCAGTGAATTCAGGGTGTTTTCAACATTTCACAGTGGGGAAATTTGTTTGTAATCCAACATTTTCATAACTTATTTAGAGCATGCACCTGAAAAAAAATTTTTTTGGAGGAAAAGAAAGGATCCTTGAACCACTAGAGGTTATATGTATCAGCAACAAAGTGAACAAAGTATTCATCTCCCTCAAATTAGGAAGCTTGGAGAATCAAAGTGGAAGAGTACAAATTTGAGTGATGCTCACTGGCTGCTTCTGATGACTGGCTGATGACTGCCTTGCCCACTCAGACTGACCACCATTCCTTTACCATGCTGGTCTGCCCTGTAGCACATTTAGCTGCAATGCAGCATGTTTCTTCTTCATCCTTTCTACTGTTTATTTCTTTACTTGCTTGGAAAACCAGAAGGAAAATCTGAAACTGAGATATAGGATAATATTTTTTGCAGCTCTTTGCAACACTGACTGAAACTCTTGTCTCTCGCATGTTAGAAGTGGTAGAGCATTCTAGACAGACAGGGCAGTCTGTCTTGCAAAACTAGTGTTTCCATCTCATGGCCTAGATGTGACTATTGTGTAACATCTCTTTAACTTTTCTTAAGCATGATATGAAAAATGCTTTCCAACTCTTCTTACATAAAAATAAACACAATTTTTACGAACTTTTCAAAGGATTTGTAGGTGAAGACTCTTTGAAACCTAGTTGAAATTTACAATGACTGTTTATCAATTACAAAAGGCCAAAGTCTTGTCTCAGTAATATGAATGTACTGAATAAAGAAATTATATTTTGTCATGCTTCAAAGTCTTTTCCTTTAAATATGTTTAACAAAATCTCCTGGTTTAATGTAAATCTCCTGCATTATAGTAAAACCATATTATCTATTTTTTATCTATAGCATTATACTATGTCACACTTTTTCAACAATTGCAGTGATGAAGAAAATTTCATTGATTGACTGTTTAACTCTGTCTTTCATAAACATTTTTAAAAATGGTCACATTTCAACCTTTTTAAAAAATTTTTGGTAGCCATCAAAGGGGTTTTTTTACAAAGGTGGCTTTTGTACAGTGCCAGCTTCTTATCTTTTGGGTGCCATCAATCTCAGATATGTCAATTTGATGAGGATATTAAGACAGGGAGAGAAAACATCATCTCTGGTATTACAACAAGTATGTAGAACTAACTCTTCCAATCTCCATGCATAATAGTATGAAGAAGCTGCATTCTGTTCTGAATGACCAGTCTCTGCAAAACTAGATCTAGTTTGAATTTGGGAATGTGTGGGAATATATTTTCTGCAAATGCTTTTCAGTAAGACTGGTTTTTTGGGTTTATTTAATGTTATTAAAATTATAATTAAATGAAATTATTTTAATATTTATTAAAATGTTATTAAAATAACGTTTAACTATTCTCTACAGTTATAGTATCCTGTTTATTTTACTGGGCAGGGCAGGGAGAAAGCATCTGTTGTAAATCTTGAGAATTTTAGCAAATTGTTTTCATTGGTGTTGTGCTTTTAATTACAATGAAAGGCATCAATCAGATCATCCCGTTGATATGACAATATTAAAATGTCCAATGACCTGCAAACATTAACACCTGTAGCAGCTGAATGAGTTTTAGGGTTGTCTAAGACTGAGGCAATGCTGCCGCCTAATGATGGGAGTATATAAGATGAAGTTATATATAGCAAAGTTGCTTGTTTGGCAAGCAGGCGAGGCTTGTGACATCAATTGAAGACTATAAGTGAAATTAAAAGCAGTAAAAATTGGCCCATGGACTAACTATATGATTTGATGGTGTGCCAAGGCATTTATTTGGTTCAAAGCTAAAAGCAAAATAAACCCCCTGTAAATCACATCAAGTCTGTAAACATTTTGTTTTCTGTGTATTAATGTCTGTTATGATTATAAAGAGAACGATACTCCACTTTTTCTGTTTTGAGAGATGATTTTTTATTTCATATATTTCCTAATGCTTACCATTATAATATCTATGTGAGAAAATTTATTATTCTCTGAAGAATCCTAATAGAGTTTTCCCCTTAATATTTTTATTTCAGAATAAAAAAATGCATTAATTAATGTCTCAATACTACATTTATCAATGCATCACTGGTCTTCTTTATTTAGAACAGTTTAATCTAGTCTAGTGGCTGAGAAGAATATTAATAGTATTACTGTCAAGTTAATTCATAGACCCATAAAGAGCAATAACACTTGTGTAAGGCATCTGCCAGTGTAATCTGTGACAGCTTGTACAACAGCAGATCAAAACTGGATCTAGCCGTGCAGTACCTGCTCCTTTCTCAATTCTTCTGGCAGATCTTTCAGTTTGTGCTCTGTAGTGAAACATAAGAAAGCAGAGAACTTGCACTTATTTTCTCATTTTTTATCTATATTATGTCTTCAACTTGAAATATTATTGAAAAGGCACAGAAAATCTGAAAGTTTTTATTAATTTTTGCCCTACTCTGAAAAAGAACTTCATGGAAATTTGGTCAACCCTTGAAAAATTATAATTTGGCAAAAAGTAATAAGCTGTAATTAAAGCATTATAAAGGCATTGATAGATTAACAGGCATCCCATAAAATCATTATTATTATACAAAACTATGATTATGGCAATAGATTTAATGTACTTAAAGCCTGTGCTAAAGTTTGTTCTGCATTTTTTTTTTTTTTAAATGGGAACTCATATTTCTTTTGTATGCGTTCAAATTTTTTTGGTATTCTATTCCTCTCAGCTGGGCTGACCTCCAGCAATCAGCATCTTCACAACGAGTTCACATCAAAGCAACTGCCTGAGATCTAAATCTCCCTTCTGCTTCCCCACGACAGGTGCAGGAGGTTGGTCTCCATCAGACAGTGATCATTACCAATGGCTACAAGTGGATTTTGGGAACAGGAAGCAGATCAGTGCTATTGCAACTCAAGGCAGGTACAGCAGCTCCGACTGGGTGACTCAGTATCGAATGCTCTACAGCGATACAGGGAGGAACTGGAAGCCGTACCACCAAGATGGAAACATCTGGGTGAGTAATTGCTGTGAAATGGGGGCATGTGCTTGTAACGGCGTGGAATGTCGGTGGTGTTGTTTTGAATTCTATGGCTTGTACAGCTGCTCATTGTTTATATCAGGACAGAACAGATCTTTGCTCAAAACACAGTGATTCAAGTTGTAGCTGCTGTCAGGAGGGCTATCCCCGGATTATCAAACCCATTTCGGAATGATAGTATTGAGCAGAACATGCAAAAATTTTTTGGTTGCTGCTTTGCTCAATAGGTCTCTTATGCTTTGTCTCTTCTTTTCTTTTAACTAATTTCATGGAGTGAGATAAAATAGGGTTTTGAAAATTCTCCTGTTAAAATTTTGGAAGGTATTTTTTTTCCTTGTGTGTACATGTACTGCAGAGCAATTTTGTTATATATTTATTGTTTTCCATACAGGTGCTACAGGGTTGAGTTTGTTTTAGCTGGGATGGAGAGGATTTTCTTCACAGTTGCTAATATGGGAATCTGTTTTGGATCTGTGTTGGGAAGAGTGTTGCTAATTCAGGGACGTTTTTCATACTGCTGAGCAGTCCTTGCACAGCCTGAAGGCCTTTTCTACTTCTCATGCTTCTCCAGCAAGTAGGCTGTGGGTGCACAAGAAATTGTAAGGGGGCACAGCCAGGGCAGCTGACTCCAGCTGACCACTGGGATATCCCTTACCTTACCATGTGGAGTCCTGCTCAGCATATAATGCTGGGAGAAGGAGGAAGAGGGTGTGCTTGGAGTGATGACATTTGTTGTCCCAAGTCACAGTTACATGTGATGGACTCCTATTTTCCTTGGGATGGCCAGACAGCTGCCTGCCCATGGGAAGTGGTGAATGAGTTCCTTTGTGACTTTGCTTGAGTGTGGCTTTTGCTTTACCTATGAAGCTGGCTGTAACTCAACCCATGAGTTTTCTCAGTTTTCTTGTTCTCTCCCTCATCCCACTGTGGGGGAGTGAGTGAACAGCTGTGTTGTGCTTAGCTGCTGGCTGGGGTTAAACCATGACAAGGGGTATTTATGCTATAATAATTTGAGGAAAAAAGCATATAATTTGGCTTTGGTTTTTACATTTTTTCATGGATAAACTGCTAATTTCATTCTTGCTGAAAACAGTAGCCTTCCATTTTGCTGACAAAAAAATGATAGCTATTACTTTACATGCCTATACTCATAGTATTTCTTTCAGATGATATTCTTTTTCAAAAGTATGCTTTGAAAATATCAAAATGTTATTATTCTTTCTGAAACCAAATTAAATGATTAGCTATTATGTCAAAGCAGATAAGATTTAACATAGTGATATTTTAGATTCGTGTTTTTGCCAGGTGCTTCTTTTATTAAGGTCTCTTATTAAAATGAATGTCAAATGCAGAGCTTAAGGTGAATGATTTTCTCTGTATAAGAGAAATTCAGTTAATATGTGGAGTTTGTAGAAACAGTCACTTTTTATTACAGTATTGATTTATTGAAAAAAATCTCTTCCATGTGCCATATAGGATTTTGAAAGAGGGAGAATTTAAAGCTGGAGAGGTAGACAACCTTGAAGATAAAAAAATATTGGATTTTTGGCTTAGATTCCTTCGAACTTGGATATGGATGTTATTCATCAGGGTAGGGGACAAATTATGCTTAAACTTGATGAATATAAAAATTTCTCTTTTAAGTCAACTTAGTGTAAACACTAAATGCTATAAATATTTTTATGTTCCTACTCTAAATGTATAAAAGCTCCTCCAACAACTACTGTTGAAATCACTAAGAATGGGAGAGAGCTTTGCAGCTGGCTGAGTGAATAATATATAAAGCAGAATAGTTAGGCTGAGGAAAAATATGTTCTTAATAACTTTTGGTGATGCCTAGTTTGGTTGATTTTGTCACAGCTGTGATTGCTTATTTCCAAAGCAGACCAGCTTTCCTAGTGAGGCCTTAGTAACAAGTCTTTATTCTTCTGCCATCACTTAATGCAAAAATATTGATAGCTTCTTCTTCTTCAAGAACATTTCCTTTTTCTCTTTCTTAGCACTTATGTATACTTGATGGATTCGGGGAATACTACTGGTCTGTTATTGACCATTGACATCACTGGCAAAAGAGTGTGATGATCCATGCAGGTCTGCTGCTTTTATTTGGAATGCTGTCTTTGGATATTTTAGCAAGCTGGTTGCTTCAATACTGCTATTGTTCACGTCCTACAGTTTTTACCAAATATTAGAAAAGCAGATTAAAAAGTAAATGCTGCCTTATCCTTGCTTTCTTTTAAGAGTAAAACTGGGCTGTTATCAAAAAGGTAAAAAGGCCACGTTTCTTGATTCTAATTCTAGTTTGCTTAAAATAGTATTTCTTTGGTGGTTAAATGATGTCTCAGCTTTGTTTTTATCTTGGAAACACTGTTTATTAGTTATTAATAAATATTCATCTTGATATGTTCCCACAACAGGGGAGGTGCCTGAGCATGGAGAAATTCTGTGGTCCTATTATAGTAGTAATGTTACAAGGGGACAGACTTCCCCCTATGGGAAAACAAAATGGTGTAGATTTCGCATCAGATGTTCTGTTTGGTGTCAATTTGTACAAGAAATTGAAAGCAGTGGTAGCTGTTAGGACCAGACTACACCATATAAGCCAAGTATCTATCATAGGCGTTTTAAACTCATAAAATCAGATTCTTCCTGACTGAAACGGCTGTGGTGATCTTAAAAATCTCATGATTCTGGTGCCCTAAGAAATCCTATTAGAAAGAATTTATTCTTTATCTTTGGATTTGTAGCTTTTAAGACATTTATCCACAGGGATAACACAGCCTTTGTTTAAAATCTCTCTTCCATCATCCCTATGCCTGAATGTCATTGTTTTCTGACAAAAGTAAATTTTAAATTAAATGCAAAAGTAAATTGAAAGAAGAAAAGGGAAGTGCAAAGTTCAACAATATTTAGTACTAAAGAAGTTATATCAATTGACACAGAGGACGAGATGTGAGAAACAAAGGGAAATAAAAATAAAGCTAAATAGATGAATTAGAGAGAGAGCAAAGGAGAAATAATTTGCAATAGCGATCTAGTCAGGAACAAACCATTCTAATCTGCATAAAAAGCTGAAGTGAACTCTTTCTGTATGTGTTTGTCAGGGAGAAAAAGAAGTTCTATAATTACCTCCTAAGTAGGAGAGAAATCAAAAGGCTCTCAGGAAGTCTGTGATGGGGAAAGTGCTTTCAAGGTGAATTTAGAGTAAGCTTCCCTGTTCTGTGAAATAGATTTTGTGACCCCACCCCTCCTGGGCTTTTGGATATTTTCAATTTTCATGAATTTTAATAAGATGAGTGAATGTGGCCTCTTTCCATAAAATGCCTAGCAACTAGAGAATTCTGATCACCTCTCCTACCTTCACTCTTGTAGTCTGAGATTCTAATTTTGATAGGTCATTAGGTTTCCCTTTATATGTCAATCTACTGGAGTGTTTCTTGTACACACAAAAAAAAAAAAAAAAAAAAAAACAAAAAAAAAAACCCCCACACTTTATTTTGGAATAAATGCTCATTTTGGTTTCTGTATCAGTGCTATCTATTTGCCTAATGAACACATACCAGACATGATTCTACGTATAATACTGTTCCTATTTGCTAACTCAGATACAGATTATATAAATGTGTCACGTTAAGCATAATGCAAATATGCACTATAGCTTTAAGAGAATGCTTTAAGACATTTTCTGAAACATTGAGACTCAAATTCTATGCATCAGTGGCAGAGGCTCAGCATGTCTAACACTGAAATCTTTCCTAAAGGAAATTGGAAGATCCTTGCTAGAATTGAAGAGATCTTATGAAGTATTGTCTTCTAAAATTTGATTAGTCTAGTAGAACTTGTTATCAGCTGTCATCCATCTCATCATTTTTTTTTTCTTGGGAATATCTTTTGATATCTTGGGAATATCAAAGTCACAGAATCAGAGAACAAACTATGTTGGGAGGGACCCATGAGGGTCAGAGAGTCCAAATCCTGGCCCTGCACAGCCTCATCCCCAAGAGCCACACCTCATGCCCCAGGGAATTGTCCAAACACTTCTTGAACTCTGTAAGGGCTGGTGCTGTGACCTCTTTCCTGAGCAGCCTGTTCCAGTGCCAAACCACCTTTTTCTAATATCCAACCAAAATCTACCCTGGCATAACTTCAGTCTGTTCCCTCAGGTCCTGTCGCTGTTCACCACAGAGCAGAGATCAGGGTCTGTCCCCCCTCTTCCCCTCACAAGAAAGTTGTAGACTGCAATGACCTCTCCCCTCAGTCTTTTCTGTGCTGAACTGACCAAGTGACCTCAGCTGCTACTCATAACACTTCCCCTCAAGGCCCTTCACCATCTCAGTTGCCTTACTTTGGACACTGTCTAATAGCTTTGTATCTTTCTTGTAGCACTCAAAAGTGCCCCCAGGACTCGAGGTGAGGCAGCCCCAGTGCAGAGCAGAGTAGGATAATCCCCTTCCTTGCTCAGCTGGCCATGCTGTGCCTTACATACCTGGCTCTCCTGGCTGCCAGGGCACTGCTGACTTACACTCAACTTGCCATTGACCAGCACCTCCAGGTCCCTTTCTGCAATTCTGCTTTCCAGCATCTCATTGCCCAGCCTGTCTATACAGCCTGGGTTGTTCCATCCCAGGTACAGAATCCAGAACTTTCCTTGGGTAAACTTCATATAGTTGATGATTTCCCAGCCCTTTAATTTGTCTAAGTCTCTCAGCAGTGCTTCTCTGCCTTTGTCAGAGTCAACAGCTCCTCTCAGTTTTGTATCATCTGTGAACTTGCTTATCCCTTCCAGCTCTGTGTCCAAGTAATTTTACAAAGATGCTGAAGAGCAGAGGGCTAAGGATGGAGCCTTGCAGATCTCCACTAGTGACAGGTCACCAGTCTGATGTCATCCCATTCACTGAAACCCTTTATTCCTGACCCATAAGCCAGCTGCTCACCCATCACAAAAAGTGTTCATCCTGCTATGGACCGCACATTTTTTGAGAAAAAAAAAAAAAAAACAAAACGGGAAAGAATGTAGACTCTCTGCACATGACCTCCAAATTATATTCTGTACCTGATTCTTATCTTCAGACTCAATGAACATCAGTGGAGCTGCAACGATGTAAATGAAAGCAGATTTTCCTGTATTACAGAAAATTTAGACCTCAACAAAGTGGATGCTGCTACAATTGAAAGCCATTATGTATTTCTGATATTTCTGTTTGTCTTTCAGTTTTCATTAAACTTAGAGTGTTTTATACATAACACCTGCTTTGGTATTATCTTTATTATTGAAACTATATCGAGTACTATATTAAGTACATTTTTACTAAGAATAATGATTCTTGGAAAGGATTTTAATTTATCTACTTACCTACTGGCTTTACCCCCCCCCCCTTTTTTTTTTTATTTTAATACTTCTAATTCTCTTCGTGTTTTAGGTGAACTAGGCAGGAATCCACTGTGTTAACTGTAAAATGAACTTTGCATTTCTCTGGGAACTGAGGAAAAAACTACTGTTTGAACAATATAATCCCTTCATTTACGTGAAGGGAATTTGCATGGTTCCCCTTGGTATTGAAGGAGGTTGCTACAGCACAGTGGATTTAGCTTTTACAGGAAAACAAGCTCTCAGCATTTCAGAATATTTTGCTACCGGATTGAGCCAAAAGTCATTGTGAAAGAAGCTCAAGTGAGTTAGATAATTAACTTTTTCAAGCTGTGCAAGACTTCAGATGTTTGATACTCTTGGGTGCCTTTGGAAATACCAACCATCAGACAGGCCTAAAGTAACATTTAATGACTAGATCGATATAAGGAAATCATATGCAGCTCTACCTAGCTGAAATTATGTGTGAGCCATCTGCTCAGAATTTCTGTTCATACTGGCATGCAGTTTCTGGTGAGATTATTCCAAGAAAAAGTTACAATCCTTACTGCATTCCCATGTCCCTTCCACCTGCTCTACAGAGCAACATTTTCAGCTAACCAGTGGTTTAATGCATACATCTTAGAGGACAATGATTTGTGTATAGCAACTAAAATTGAAGATGAATAAATTCTAGCATACACCCGCTATGTTAGGACATGTGATAATTATTTGCTCTGTGAAACCTGTCACTTTTGCTTTTTCCCCTGAGAGGCAACTTATTTCCAATACCCTAAACTGAATATTAATGAAGGATGATACAAAACAATTCTTGACTTCAATATTTAATGCTGTTTTCCTTTTTTTGTGTTTACTTCATAATATCTTTACTGGCAACTTACATCATAGAAAGATTTACTAGGTTAAGGAGCTTATAGGCCTGAATATTTTGTCTTTTTTTAAAGTACTTCTATTGAATTACATTATTTTATTAAACCAATTTATTTTATGTGACTTTATACTTTTTTATAGCTATGGGAACATTTGGAAAATATGAAATGTGATTAGAATGGTCTGTGACCTGCCATTTGTTGTTTCTGGGCTGCTATTAGAATATCAGATACTGTGCAGACCTATTTAAACATGACAAAGTGGTTTGATATATTAATCATAGCAAAAGTTTTGGGTAGTGTTTATAAGTCTTTTGGGAATGTTGTTTTCTATCTAATGAGTCCCTGACTTATCCTATTTGGAAGAATTTTGTCTGGTATCTTGCTGTCTCCTTAGCAATGTCTCAAGGTTACCAGTGTCCTATTCACTAGCTTTTAATTCTCTGGGTAATTTATTATTAGAAACACATTCTTTTCCTTCTTTTTTTCTTTTTTTGTCTTTTTTCACCTTTTTTTTTTTTTTTTTCCTCCTTCTCTCTTTTTCACTTTCCTTTCATGATGAGCATAACAAGGGTGAAAATTTTCATTTTTTTCCTGGAATTTCCCATGTGACTTTTCTTAATTTCCTCATGCCTTACCCTGGGTGCTATGCCTCTAAGTACCTGTCCCCCATAACTTTATCTTGTAAAGATTGCTCCATTCACTTGCAACAGCCAATATTACCTTTATGGGTGTACTGAGAGAACGAGGAGTCATAACTCCCACCCAAGTCACTTTGTCTCAGCACTTAGTGGATGTTTTTGACCTATACACTGAGGGCCTCTGACTGAAAGGGTATGGATACAGAAAAATATTTCTTTTGCTGTAATAACCCTAAATTCTCTTATGGATCTAATGTAATAGTCTCCACTATTATGTCAAATAAATATAATAAAGTTTTGATAGGACACCTTTAGAAATTCAGGCAGTTGCTGAAATAGAATTTTTAGAAACCCTGAAGAAAAGAATGTTGCAGATAAGGATCAGTGCTATCTTGATGAAGCCTGTTTCCTAATCTACTGTTCTCCATGTGGAATCTGTTAAGAGAAACTGCAAAGATTTTTTAATGCATTTAGAGAAACATACTTGAGGTTATCTGAAATATCATGGCAAAATATATCTATGCCAAATGCTGTCACAGCCACAGACTGTATTTGTATTAAAATGTCAGAAGATCTGATAGCCTTTTAAAAGTTGGAATACTAAGATTAACACCAAACTGGGCTAAACAGTAATGCTAGTTTAAACTACTGACTTTTCTGAAAAAAACCAACCAAACAAAAAATAGATACTTATGTATCCCTAACTAATAATACATTTTACATATGAAGCTATAGCCTGCCTATAAGACCTTCTAAACATATTTTTGCTTAGAATCTTTGAAATCATATATTTTTTTGCAGGAAGAAAGACCTTTTATATTATTTTTAGCAGTAGCATGGGGTTTCTTATAACTTTAAATAACATCTTTAAATGGAAAATAAGCTGGCATTTGGAAATTGATTTGCTCAGATGGAAAGTTATTATTAGTTTCAATCTAAGGTGCTACTTCTGTTATTGAAAAAAAGATTTTATAGTTGTGTTAGGCTATCTCCAGAGCCACAAGGAGAATTATTTTTAATCTATCACAGAGTATGCCAGGTATTCCTTCTGATGTGGTGGTAGACAGGATCCTAGCCCTCCCTTGATTCTGTACAGGCATTTAAAAAAATTGGGATAACATGTGAGAGGCATGCAACGTAGTCTGATAGAATATTTCTATTCTAAAGAATTATTTTCTAATCTGTTTTCAGCCTGAGGACTACTTGTCTTTTTATGTTAAACCGTCCAATTTTAAACACAGACATCTAAAGACAGGCACCCAAATCCATTTTTTAGCTCTCAGATGGCTTGGTTTTCAAATACCTAAGAGTGTCATCATCTCACAAAGAATACAATGCACAGGTTCCTAAGCCAGCCCAAAAGACAACATGGTGTCCTTAATCAGCTTAGCTATGACAATAGTCATAGTCGTGGCTCCATGGCATCACATCTAGGCTAATACATCTTTGTTGAGTGCATCAACTGTCTCTTAAAATTCCTAGCATAGTTATCTAGGTCACCCTTAATCGCCTCCAGGAAGCCTGAACACAGGCTAAAATGATAGAACCAGAGATGAGTTTTCAAAGTTTATACATTTTTACAGGGTCTCTCTAGAAATACTTTTGAATGTCTAGAATAAGTCCACTGAATGTGCCCATGTAAAGTGGACTCTAGTGATTTCCTTGTGGCTTGTCAGCCCTCTTGTTTGCTACAGTGTGTGAATAAACCAAATAATTTATGACATTCTTATTATAGAAGAAGGGTAGCATATGCCCAAAAGTCTGCTTTAGGGCACTTTTATTGTTGATAGATACTGATTTTCAATTTTATATCATCTATTGGATAAAAAGGTCACACTACAATAGTGTAGCTAATGTCTCATTTGATAAAAGTATGGCTAAAAATAGGAGTTCCAGTGATCTCCACAGATGTAAAAAAACTTCAAATATATCATGATAAATATATTTGATTTGTCTTAAGTTAAATAGCATTACAAAGCATGAGTTTTGCTTTTAGCTTAGTCATTACATTTTGTTATGTTAAAGGACTTCTGCAATGTATTTGCTTTGCATAATAGAAGAAAAAGTGCAGGGGTGCACCTGGGCTTGGGCAACCCCCAGTATGAACACAGGCTGGGGGGATGAACACATCGAGAGCAGCCTTGGGGAGAAGGACCTGGGGATGCTGGTGAATAGGAGTCTGGACATGACCCAGCCATGGGCACTCACAGCCCAGAGACAAACACATCCTGAGCTGCATCCAAAGCAGCTTGGCCAGCAGGACAAGGGAGGGGATTCTGTCCCTCTGCTCCTCTCTGGTGAGACCCCACCTGCAGTGCTGCATCCAGCTCTGGGGTTCTCAGCACAGGAAGAACATGGAATTGTTGGACTAAGTCCAGAGGAGGGCACCAAGATGGTTAAGAGGATGAAGAACATCTTTTTTGGGGAAAGGCTAAAATATTTGGTTTTGTTCAGTGTTGAAAAGAAAAAGCTTCAGGGTGACCTGATTGCAGCCCTTCGATACCTGAAAGGAAGATGGAGAGAGACCTTTTGCAAGATCATGTAGTGACAGAACAAGGGGAAATGTCATTAAATGGAAAAGAGTATGTTTAGATCAGATATTAGGAAAAAAATTCTTTACTGTGAGAGTGGTGAGGGACTTGAACAGGTTGCCCAGAGAAGACATGAATGTCCCATTCTTGGACCTGCTTAAGGCCAGGTTGGATGAAGCTCTGAGTAACTCTTCTAGTGGAAGGTTCACAGCAGAGGAATTGGAACTAGATGGTATGTAAATCCCTTCTAATCCAAACCATTCTGTGATTCTATGAATATACTTCTATACATAGCTGTTAAAAATCTGATCTGTCAAGAACTTCCTTAGTTTCTTCCTAGTTTTTTTCACCATGAAACTCAAGAAAAAGTTGCCCAAAGAGGTTTTGAGGGAGCTGAACCAAACAACATGCAGAAATCCCTTACAGCCTTTTGATTCTGGATGATGTCTGAGATTTGCTCAACAGCTAACTGTTGAAATGAAGAGGCAAATCAATTTTAATAGATTTTGTATTTGATGCATATGGATTTTATTTATGTCTTAAATTTACAGCTAGCTTCAGTTTCTGTGGTGAGATGCATAATAGAATATCCATAAACATTAGCAAACTTCAGATATTAGTTCTAAATTCAAGGCAAACCCCATTGGTAGTACCAATAGTCTACATTTTCCTTTTAATAGTGCATATGAAAAGTGATTTAAGTTCTCATCCATGAAACACTCCTGTGCCCAACTTCAAATGTTGAAATTAAAGTGTTTAAAATTGAGTTTACATGGCCAGAGAGTATGTCCAAGTGTGTTGATATAATATTTACAAAAACAATGAGTAATGGTCTGACTGAAATTCTTTGTGCGGTACCATATGACAGATGATAAAAAACCTTATACAAATGTTAGGCAGGTGTAAAACAGGAAATGTCCTCAGCTTTTTTTTTTTGCTGGGCCCTGGCAAAAATGAAACTGTGCACAAAGCTGTAGTGCTTCAGTCTGGTTCTTATCTGATGGATTTTAAAAAAGGTTTTTAGTTCTTCCTTAATTAATTAATTTGCCTTTTAATTAATTATTATTTAATTAAACTGAAGGGTACTCCTATCAGGAGAACTCTTAGGTTGAGACAGCTACGCATTGCAAATACTAAAATCCTTATACTGGCAGATGGTCATAGACAGCACTTTGTTTTTCTCTGTAATATGCCCTGTAACTATCGGTGTTTGGTGGAATTGACGGGTTTGTGCTAGCACATGAAAAACGTGGTTGTGACAATTCCAGGGAAACAAAGGCATTTTTCTGTACTACTTCTGTTCCTGGGAGGTGTGGTATGAACAGAACATAGCTTGTAAAAGTTGTCTCCCATTTGTCCCTTGGCTCATTAGGTGTTATCTCTCTGCTGAAGATGAAGTTAATTACCTGGGAGTAAGTGATGGTTGAATCAAAGAGCATTCACTTCAATGTATATTTCTGGTCTTGTCCATATGTGGAATTGTACTTTATAGCCTCTGGTTCTCCCTAGAGAATTGGTACTTGCTCACTGGGGAGACTAGAGACTGAGATTTGCAAAAAAGAAGGTGATATAAAGCATCGTGGGAGGCTGACAATTTAAGGCCAAGTGCCTGACTTCAAAATCACACAGTTGCTCATTTAAGATCACAAAAAAAAATTACTTCACAAATACATGTGATTTGAAGCCCCCTTAATGCCCCACTTTCTAAGTGGACTCCCTCCTTTATAAAAATCACTTTCCATTCTTTTTTTTCCCATACTGAAAAATAAAACTTAAAAAATGTAAAAAGAAGAAAACACCCGATTTTCTTTAGCAGTGTATAAACTCTGATCAGCTTGAGAGGAGAAATTCGTTTTATGGGATATTTGACAATGTTGCTGCTGATGCACTGTGTGTCTGTGGCTGTATAGATAACTTCAGCCTGAGGGGTCTTAATCTGACACCTTTCATGAGTGGTAAATTGACATAAAAAATATGAAAAAGTTAGACTTGGGCTAAGAACACTCCATTATACTATTTATTAAAGTTTCTTCTTGCCATGTATTTTTTACTTTTTAAAAATATCCTCAAACCCTTTAAGATAGAGAATAGCACATTGCATATTGGCACAAATCTTATTCAGAAAGCTAAATAAAGAAGCCCTCACCTTCTAGGAGGATCTTAACTCCTGCAGGGTTCAATAGAAAGCATGAAGTAAAATGAAAGCAAAAATGCACTTAATATTTTTCTGAGCAGTGCTGTTTTCATATCATCATACAGACTGTACTCTTGGCAGAATTTTTAAAAATTGTTTTTATATAACAATTTGTTTAAAAATAGTTGCTATTTTAGTTGTGAGAGTAATTCTCACTGCTTTTTATAATGTATGTTCTTATGCACATAGATTATGAGTTAATCTTTATTGAAATCTGTTTTAGTAATGTGAATGAAAATAAAAATACACTGCATAAGTTTCTGAATTGCAATACAGCAGTGTTAGATATAACAAATGTGTTCAAGTGAAGCACTGATGTGGATTAATAGCGCTGTAACTCTAATTTCTTGTAGATAAATAGAGGAAAACTTGCTTTAATTTGTTTCCAGTCTTTCAAATGTGTCTATTATGTTGCTTCTACATACATAAATTTAACTAAATTGACATCATAGGAACTTAGAAAACTATAATAGGATTTTTATTTGTGCGATTAAAGACAAAACTGGTTCATATTTATCTTTAAAACCTAATGTGGAACCATTCCTCCCAACTCTACTTGACTTCAGCACAAAATATCACAACAGAGGAATAAGTCTTGACTGCTATAACTATAAAGTCTTGATAGTATAAACTAGTTTGAGTGTGTTTGGTGATATCCTTACCGATCATGATCAGCTGAAAATGATAATTTTTGATTTTAAATACAGTCGCTGGCTGTACTGGATGCTGGATTGTGTTAAATGGTTGTTTTAATTAGCATGTTTTCTGGTGTGCTTAGGTAAAATTAAAGAAATGCTTGGTGAGCATCTGTCTGTGGATTCATCCTAATGAGACCACCCACAGGAAGAAATTCTTCCTGTTTGGTGGATCAGATGCACTGTCAAAATTTTAGGAAGTGTCAAAATAATTGTTTTGCAAACTGTTTTTTTGGAGTATTATTCTGACTTTGTCTTGCAAATTCAGAAAACTATAAAGTACTATATACTTTACCTATAGAGTAAAAGGTTTCTTACTCTCAGGTCCAGCCACTGAAAATACTAGAAAAAGCTTATACAATGAATTGCCATTATCCTGAAGTTTAATTTCTTGCTTAGATTATGAACTAACTAGATTCTAGGAGAAAATAACTTTAAAACAAAAGGTGAAGGAAAGTGTACATTTCTAGAAAGAATAACACACAAATGCTTTTTCAAATCCAGCCAATTGCTTGCACAGAATGATTTGCAAAGCAAAATCCTTTTAAACTTCAAAACATTGACATTGACTGAATGAAGAGGAAAAATTTTCTGTTCATCTCATCACTTACTTGACCTTAGTCATTTAATTCTTTTGAAATATTTAGAAAAATGTGATCAAACTCTTATGTACGACTTTGTTCCCTATCCTTTGTTACAGTATTTCAGTGCTAAGGTAAAAAAAGATGGTGCCACGAGAGGATAGATTGAGTGAGTCTTTTTAAGAACAACAACAAAAAAATATAAACAAGCAACTTTTCAGCTTTATTTTCCATATTATAACACTGGAAACCAAGTGCTGTGCTGGAAACCAAGCACAGTTTTGTATACGCACTTTTCCTATTCCCATCAAGCCAGATTGTTTAATTCATGACAGATTTTACTGAAGTACCAGAGCGAGAGAAAAAAAGGGTGGAAAGGAGGAAGAGCACTGTTGGACAAACATACTCAAGATGTGCCTCTCTAAAGCAGCACTTTCAAAGCAATAAAGTGTTCATATTCATAAACTGAATAAGTCCCCGTGCTTAAAGAAATAAGGCAAAGCTGCTGACATGGCACTGTTGTTAAATTTCCTTAGAGAAAATGAGTTCTGGTTGGGAGTAGCTGTAACAGAGGTTTAAGGCTTTTGATACTTAGAGATTATGATAACTACACTCAGATTTTTGTTTGTTTGCTTGGTTGGTTTTTTGTTTAAATGTAAAAAAGATGGGGCAGAGGTAAAGGACTAGGTTAATATTTAGTTAACACTGAAACAGTAAAGTCAGGTCAAATTCAGTATATTGGGGGAAAAAGAAAATATATAATATTGTACATTGTGTTAGACAATAAGACCATGAGAATTCTGCAGATACTACACAGCTAAAACTTTACTATGTGCAATTTAAAAAAAAAGAAAAAAGTTAAATATGTTTGTTAGCTTAAGGAGAGAGAAGGGAGCGGTAACCCTGTCAGCCTGGAGTGTTTAATCAGAAAGAGTTCCTTGTGCATGAAAGCAGATGTTAATTATAGGTCTCAAGCTGAAGTCTTAGTCTCTAAGAGCTTTCTGACCATATCCATGCTGTCTGTGTAAGGTTAAAGAAAAACCCACACAACCCCCCCAAAAACCTGAGAGTAAAATAGATAAATAACAAGAGTTTATTTTTGACGATCTTACTAGACAGCCTATTGATTGGATCTTTTCCCCATATTTCATTCAAGGGTGTGCCTAGTGGAGTGCTTGTAGTATTGTTTTTGTTGTTTAGCATGAAGTTACTGACAGGTATGTTAGTTTGAACGGCTTTCAGATTTATTATTCTATCATTATTTTCAAGGTTAGGTTGATACAACTGTATTAAATACCACTCCTTTCACTGATGAAGATCCAAAGTCTAGAGATATTGTGTCCCTTCAGAATAGAATTCCTTTGAGCAGCAAACACACCAAGAGCTCTACAATACAGTTTCTGCCCAGAAATGACATACTGATAAAACAAAGTCTCTGTCCTTTTCAGGACTTCTGTATCATGATTTATCCTGATGTAGGTTGCCACTAAAGTGCTGGAATCCTGCTCATATTATAGCTAGATTTTCATGATGAAGGTGACTTATTTCTTTTGTTTTAGGGTATAAAAAACTGATTCATGGCTTCCTAGCTCTCACATATACAATATTTTTTCCTATCTTTAGACTGTCCGATATGTGTAAGGGATATCTTGGGACTGAAAGGGGAGATGAATGCAAAACCTGCTTATTCTTAGCATCTCTGGATCTTTTATTAGAACTGGTGAATTAATATATTTGACGTAAATCTTTTGACATACTATGTGTTGGAGAAATTTTCTTTAAGTAATGGTTCAGGCTCCCTTTCCCCCACTAGAACTACAGCTGTAAGAGCAGTAAAATCCAAAATTACTGTGATTTAATAGTATTCAAGCAAGTACTGTTGTCACAGTTTCAAGGTCAAAAAGCCTTAGTCTTTGAAATCCAATTTAAAGACTAATTAATTTCAGAATAAGGGATATATGCATTAATATTATAGTTAGAGTGTACAATTTCTATTTATCTAAAGACTGCAATTTCCATACAATGACTTGTCATACTCATCATACATGCATATATAAGTACAGTGAATACAAAAAGCTGAAGAGATACATTAGCTAAAGCAACATTAAATTTCTGTCCTATCAATAACTCATGAAAACATGCTGTGTCATACAAAGCAACTGGATAAAGCAAATCAAACTACTGATAAAGGTAACAAGAAAAAAACCCCTGATGCACTAGTGCTTCAAAGTACAACACTGTAGGAAATTTGCATGTATCAACACTGGCCCACTCCCTGGAAGCAGCAGAGAATAAGTGGGTAGTTTGCTCTCCCTGAAGAGATGCCTAAAAGGAGTTCATGACTTCCTCATCTGAATAACACTCAACTCTATGCCTGACTTACCAAGGGAAGGTAAAGCTGTCAAAGGTAAACAATGTTCATTGCTTCTTCCTCATCAAGACATCTGCATAATGACACCATTTCTTCATCTGGCTATACTTAACCTCTAGTTTGTTTGGTTTGGTTTGACTTTTTGTTTTGCCTTTCCTTCGGGGGCGTTCTTACACACACTAGAGCCACATTCTTCTGTCAACAAAATCTGCCCTTGATCTTTCCCCTAGTTTGATCTCACTTTCCTCTTGTCAAAACAAATTGTATTGGGTGTTATATGCCTGAGTACAATGTAATGGATTCAGCTTGCTGCCAACATTATTTTCTTGTGGCGATTTTCATTGACTTTCCTCAGCTTTTTCTGTATTCTCTCAGCATTGAAGATAAGAGACTTCAGTTACTTGGGGTTTTTTTGACTCTTTATAAGATTTTAAACATACCTTTTTTCACAGGGAAAGGAGCATACAAAAAAAGGATTGTGAGCAATGTTTTTCTAGTGTCTTGGTGTTTCTGGCCTGAATACCAGGGAACATTCCTACTTTTTTTTTTTTTTTTTCTTTCCTTATCTCCTGCCTTCCAGCATTAAAGTGTAATGAAATACTTTCAAATAGGAAAATTGAAATATTCAGTTTTGTGCAGACATTTACTGAATATTCATACTTCATAAAACCACCAGCCCTTAGTTGCTCCAAAATGTGGTTGTAGGGACTAAGTTATGCAGTGTCTAATCAGAATGGCTCTTACACCTTGAAGCATTTAAAGGGTAAAGCAGGAAAATAGTAATACATAAGTGGTCCAATGTGATATTTGAAATGGTCATTCTTTCTTGCTATAACTTTTTTTCAAATGATGACATTATTATGCTGAATAGGGCGCATTATGGAGCATGACTCAGCATGAAAATATTTCAATCTGTTTAAAAACCTGAGTGTGTGGCAGAGAGACAGAAAAAGTAAATATCCGTAACCTTCTTAAAAGGAAGACTTGTAGGATTAGTGGCAGGGTCAAGGAGATGTAATAGGGTTTTCAGTTGTTCTAACAGTGTTAAAATACTTGATGTTAGAAGAAAGTGTGTAATGCTATTGATACTAAAGGTTTTCCTGGTACTACTTTGCTAGTTAGCTTTGTCTCTTTGCTCATTGTTGAAAGCTGGAGTGCAAAGAACTACATGTTGTCATGAAAAGCAAAAATAAATCCTTTTATAAATATTATAGAAGATTTTAGAAATACATTTATAGAAGATGGAGTTTTCTGATGTAGTGTTTGTAAAGATGGATATCCCAAGTATTCGTTATACCAATCCTGCAAAGCTTTGCTGTATTCAATGGTAATATTTTAAGTTATATCGATAATATATTTAAGGGTTTTGTTGGTTTTTTTTTTTTTTTTTTTTTTTTTTTTTTTCATTAATTGTCTTTTTTNNNNTTTTTTTTTTGCAATAAATAGTCTTATTTCTGTCTTTAATTAAAAAAAAAATCCTCATACTAGGCTTTCTTGGTGAGCTGTGTAAAAATTTAGTTGTGAGATCTGAAGTTTGAGATGAATGCAAATAAGAATTTTTCAATGCAAGTATGAACTTCAGCTTTGTACTGAAGTTCAGCTTTCCATTTAGAAGCAGTCTATAGTCTCCAGAGTGGCATTTCTCTTCCTTAATCATGACATTACCTTCTTCCAGCAATTTTTTGCATTGCTTACTATGCATCTTTTGGCCAATTCAAGAAATTAATCCGGGGGTTAGCACCTAGGAAGCCATTAAGTGACTAGTGTGTAATAAATGTATTGCAGGAAAAATAATACTGGGGTACTCACTACAGGTTACACAGGAATGCCTAGTGCAGAAAGTAAGTTGCAAGGGAAGTGCAACTTTCAGGAGTTTTTAGGTGCAAGACCTGGCAATCTTCACATCCTTTTTGCCTAGCTATAAATACAAGTTCTTGTGAGACTGAGAAACAAAGAGGTATCATTTGTTTTTCCCACTCTGCTCTTCCTATCAATCTCTCCTGCTTTCACTCTTCATTGAATGCTATTGCCTTTGCCTTCCCCTGTCACCATCTAGCAATCACAGCCAGTTTTCTCTTGGCCCATAGTGAGCAGGCTGTATTAGATCTGGCTCACCTTCTGCATTAATGCAGTCATAGAGCTTTTGAGTAACAGCTGCCTGTTTTCCCATAGCAGGACATGTCTGATATTTTCCTATCATATCCCCTTGTCACCAACCTCTCATCAAATCAAGGCAGCACCAGTGCATCTGCTCAAGATGGTAGATATGATTCCCATCTCACATATGTGCTTTAAAGGGTAAGGAAAATTCAATGATCAGTCTCAATGTGATACAGGTTTGAAAAATTCTTAAGCAAAGCCAAACTGGATGATTTTTAGCTGAGCATATAAACCTGACTACTTTGTTTTTCCTTTTCTAATGACAAATCCTGTGTCTGTCTTCCACATCTTAAGGTGACAGGACCCTGAGACCTGATATGATTTTGTCTCATGTTGTCTCATGACTACATTGTAACTAGTGTCATTGTCATATCTGTGAACCATCATTCTTGGCTTATGTACCGCTGGGTTTTTTTTTTTTTTTTTGTTTTTTTTTTTTTTTTTAATTTTTGTTTTGTTTTGTTT
>VWYO01019786.1:0-50190 GCA_013400275.1 Rhadina sibilatrix | reverse complement strand
TCATCTCTCAGAATAGTGAACATTGTGGACTGTAGTTTGTTTTGAACTGTTCATTTCAGAGGAGTCTAATCTGCAGAGGATGTTGTCTCTGTGCTACTGTATCGCTTTTTTTACTGATAAGGAAATATAGTCTTACATTAGCACTGTTTCATTTGCTGAGGATAGGGTGACTTATAAAGGCAAAGACTAAATCCTTAGAAGCAGAAATAGCACCAATAACTGAAGCTGTAGGAAAGTGATATGGGAGTAGAACTGACCAGTTCACAATATTTGACTGGAGGCAACTCAGCTAAAAATGAAATTATTTTTGATATATTGAAATGCAAGTCTCTAGGAAAACAAAATGATGCAATGATAACAACATCATGATGCTAAGAGTCAGAGTTCATGTTTCATCGCTGATAATGAAATGTGCATGTCACATAGCCTCTCATTTTACTCTTGTCTCTCTGAAGTTATCTGATCACTGGAGTCATTGCAGGAAATCAATCTGTACACTGCTGAATGCCACTATTGACATTATCCCTATCAAGTATCTCCACAAGGCTGCTAAATTTAAATCCATTTCTGTTGACCAAATTAGGGGGAGCATAACTATTAAGCACTATGGAAAAATACTTCAATACCTGTAGCCTGTTTCTTCCTCTTACCCCAAAAGCAAGCATTTATGTCTGATCTTTACCAACTGTTTAGGTGCTAGTAATGTAAAAGCATTTTCACTCAGTGCTTTCTAACACCATTTTGTGGAAATACTGCCTTTTAGTCATCTTAATCTGAGAAAGATGTAGTGTGTGGGAGTTGTTTGGCAGGGGTGTTTTGATGTCCTTTAGATAGACCCATTATACAATAAATGAACTAAGACATCACTGCCAGAATACATCAAACAGTCCTACTCAGAAATCCCATTTTACCAGCCAAATAATTGGCCTGAAAAATGACTTCCAGAGATTTACACTGTAATCTTCATAAAATGAGCCTTCACTGATACTATGGGAGGGAGTAGGGAGGACAGTGAGGCTTGCTGCATGTACTATGCATATTGCATATGTATATTGCTATTATTGGTATTAAATCAACATTGGCATTAAGTCAAACTTTGTCAGCAGACTGTGACTTAAAAAATAAACCTGCTGTGACCGAGATGTAGTATCTCTTGAGATTCTTATGGTGTTATATTAGCAAATAGAAGAAAAAAGAGGAAAACACCTGTAGACCAAAAGGCAAGGTTGCATAAGATAGAGTTTTGAATAAAGAAGTGTTATATATCTGCTTGTGCATATAAAAATCTAACTTATTGTTGAGGTATTCTCTTAAAATCCCAAGCTGTCCTGATTAATTCTCTGTTTGCATCCCCCAGTTTTAGAGTTCACTGTTCTTTACTGGAAAATAAATGTAAAACATTGGTTATGTTATTCTTGAAAGCATCTCTTTTAAAGTGTACAGATTGTACATTATAATCTCAATTTCCAACTTTAAATTATTTTTGTAATGACATGTTCTTATGTTAACTTCCTAACTTGCAGCTATTTTCTGTTGAATGATAAGTCTACAGAAGTTTGTACTGTGTAATTGGACTAGACATAAAATTTATGAAAAGAAAGATTTATTTGGATCCAGATTTGGATTATATTTCTTAGCTGAGCCTTGTGTTTGTTGCATTAGATGAAATCTTCTCTTTTATGTCTTATTTCACTCAGCACTGTGACCTTTATATAATAATTTTAGTCTCGATTGTCCTACATAAATTGAAAGTATTACATATAAAAGAATACTTATTATTCTAAAAAGAAGAATGGAAGATTCGAGATCTATTCTGAAAGAAATTAGCTGAAGCAGCCGTTCAGCTAGAGAAACAAAGAAGTTGGTTGAGATTAGGTCGTTGAAATGCTAACAACCCTTATTCAACATGGAAAGCTTATTCAAACTACAGTAGACATGTGATAGCCTTTGGGAAGAAATTGGGGAGCATTAAGGAGAAAATTCTAATGCTGTAGTCACAGAAACCACATGAAGCTTTCAAAATAACCCTTTGATCTGAGAAAAGACTATGTGATCTGCTAATACTAATTGGAAAAAACCCATTTTTGGCCTGAAGGGCAAGAAGTTTAATTAACAGTGTAGAATGATGTTGGGTTAAAAGTCTAATATTAATGAGAAATTTTAATATTCCTAAGTATCACAAAAGTGTAAACAGAAGCAAGAGTCTAGAAAAATGACTGGAAAATTCTACTTATGATGCCTTGTACAGGAATACAACTGAACTCAGGATTTTAATGCTGGGTAACCATTACCTTTTAGTTAGAGGATGGATCTTCAAGTAGCTGTTGTATTGTTTTTGCTTGAGGGATGCATTGATGGAATACACTGTTGCTGGTGGGATTTATTATTTAGAAATTACATGTTGGTATTGACCACTTAAAAAGACAAGATATTTTCTTATTGAAATAATGATTTTTCAAGGCTTTTTCTGAGCTATCCATATATATGTTGCAAATCAGCAACTAAAGGGGTGGACTACACTTAAAAAATATTTTTACTAACATTCACTGAGTGAATTTGATTTATGAGAGACCTTTTGAAACTGAACGTGAGATAGAGCATTCAGTACAGGACAGGTTATTGAAGAGAGAATCTGACATTAATCTTTTAAAAAGGAAGATTTTTCTTTCACTAAGGAGAAGAATTTTGTTCTATGCCTAATACAGCCCCGTGGGGTTTATTCCTTTGGCATGTTTTATGCCCTGTGTTGTTACTTCTGCACTTGTTCATGTTGGACAAACCTCAGAAACAGCATGGACAATGTTTGTGCCAAAATTAATATTCTGGAAAAGTCTTACCAATGACTAAATGATTCTTTCCAACAAAAGAATACAGCAAGAGGGGGAAAATACTGCAAATCCGTTCACATACTACTGAAGACAGATATAATAGATTGATGTCACTCAGACTAGAAAGGACAGCTCATCAATTGCTGCACAACTTGAGGAGGCTGGACTCCATTAAAAAAGATGCTACGCATTAGTCTCACTTATTTGAGAGGACTTCAGGAGTCTTTAAATAACTTCCACCAAAAACTGTCACCAAGTGACAATAGAAAGTCCATGTTATGCATGTAAAAGCAATTTAAAAAAAAAATTATGTCAGAGCAGATTAAAACCTGCAGATGGTTTGAGATGCCTGTCTGATAAAGCAGAGCCAAAGTGGTCTTTGTGAGTCACTGCCATTTATACTTACTTGGTTTTCAGTGAGAAAACTGAAATCAGATGACAGTAGTTCCCACATTTACTACCACCACTTACGGACATATTTGTTGCTTTACCTGATCTTGACTTCTTGACTCGGCAGGAGGTTGTTTATCATATAACCCTGAGCTGTTCACTAGCACTTAAGTCCAGCTTGGAGCCAACTGGGATGTATAAATGCTGAACAGAATGTTTTTGGGTTTCCTAAAAGCTTCCAAGCATAGCATGTAAAGAAGAGTGATATTTATTTTTGTAGACAAACCTTATCAAACTAATCACTTTTCACATGAACCTGTGTTTTAGAAATAAATTGTTATTTTTTCAGAATCATCTCTCAGACTGTTTGCACAAAATGTCAGTATTACATTTGGGGGCTAATGATAGGGAAATGTTTATTTGGCAGTCAAAACATTTCCTGATGGTCCACATGATGTTTATCATAAATGAACAAACTCTTACAATCTCAGGTTGGTTCAGTCCTAGTTTATGGAATGATAACTTTTTGAATCTACAGCACAATTTTTATTCTTCATTTATCTGTCGAAACAAATTTCATAATTGCTATAACTTTAACCAGCAGCATTAATAGCTAATCCTCCATTTAAATTTTTCCACAATGATAAAGTAGATTTGTGCTCACATTTGAGGTTTTTTTGGTGGAGACTGTGTGTGTTTTGGGTGGTTTTTTTTTGTTGTTGTTGTTGTTTTGGGGGGTTGTTTGTTTGTTTGTTTTGTTGTTATTGTTTGTTTTTTGGGCTTTTTTACTTAAGTGAGTTATACTGTTTAGTATTAGTCATCCTATCATTTCTTCTCGGAGGCATCTAAGTAAGTTGAGGTTATGTACCTTAGAGAAATGGGCTTTTAGCATCTGCAAATTGCTTTTTTGTCATATTCAGTCAGTAAAAGTGAGTATAGAGAGGAGGGTGATGGGATTATATGAGGTGAACAGAAATGATGCAGTTAGCCAGCAATCCCTCTCTCTTGGGGAAATAACATTCCTTACACATGGACTAACAGTTTTTGCACCATGTGAATGTTATTGCCCACTGAGTGAAATGCATAGTAGAGTAACACAGATTACTCTCCAAAGCATAGTTGTTACTATTCACTAGATTTGAGAACCCAATTAACAAGCAAATTCTCTCCTACTTTACCCAGGACTCTATGTCCTTCCCATCTTGCGGTCACATATCAGTAAAAATACCAAAGTTAACTGGCACTAGTACAGATATTTTGGACATGGTTGTCAACTCTTTTTCCTCCACAATCAAAATGACTGGGAGACTTGGAAAAGTAGTGAAAGAAACCAAATCTTGTGGGATATCACAATACATAGGCTAGTCTTTCTATGGAGACAGATGGAAACAGGGAGCAAATTTTAAATGTGAGATATACTGCTTCTTTTAACTCATTTCTTTAGAGACTTTCAATTTGCTTGTTTTTATGGCTTTCCTATGACAGCATCTCTGGACTACAAAATTTTTATGGAAGTAGAAAATATTCCCTTTTTTACCACTTTCAGTGGAAAAGGTAGATTAGCTCAAGGTGCAGAACATATCTAACTTGATGAAACCTTGCCAGTCTAACTTGATGAAAATGGGGAAGCTGATTTGCCTCATGTCAACAGTTGTTCATTGTTACTCATTTGGAGTGTAAGTACAATAACCTTAATCCACTAATAATGAAAGCAGAAGAAACAGTTACAGGGCTACCTGCTATAGAAATGCAGAAGTGAAAACTTTTCTTCTAAACCATTTTCCTTCTAAAACAAATGAGCAGATAAGCAAGCAGAAAATCACACCTGAAGCCATGCTTTTTTGTCAGTCTTTTTATGCTGACAGTTGTTTTGCAGTTTTTTGGCTTCACTGGAGGAATTGTGATGTTAATTAACAGCTCTTTGAAGCAATTTCTTCTAGATGTCTTTACTTCTTAACTGTTTTCACTAGAACATATGATCTGTAACCTTAATGGCAGTTTTTCTGCAATTTCTGTCAGAAATGCTACTTGGTAATGCGGCTTAATAGCTATGCAGTGCCTGACTGGATTTCAACACAGCTGGAAATTATCGTTTTGTTCCTATGCAAGTGAAATTCCCATTGTCCTCAAGAGTAATGAGAGAGGTTATGCTGACCTCTACGTCAGTAGCATAAATCAGCTATCACGTGAAAACCTACTTCTGAGCACAGGCATGATCTTTTGGAAATATTTGGAGGTTTAAACTTGAGCTCAGGCAATAGCCAACACATCCTGTGCAGTGTACATATACTGATAACAGCCCAAAGCCTTCTGTTATTTAAACAGAATATTATATCACTTCTTTATGCCAGTCTTTATTTAAAGAAATCCAGTAAACCAATGTCTTCAAATCCTTCATAGATCTTGTCTCCAAATCCATCACAGATCGTCTATAAACCCTTGATGTATTTACACTGACTCTGACATTACCAGATTTAATGTACCTTCAATTCTGCTTTTTATGGCTGGTTCCCTGGAACTTTATATTTTATGCATCCATTTTTAGGCTTGATTAGTATTTTATGAGCCAGTTGTCCATTTTGATAACAAAAGCTTTGCATTCCAGTGTTACTGGCAGCAACCACCACGCCCACTGTGTTAAATGCTGGGGGTGCAGGAGAGGAAGGCAGGCAAGGGCCACAGTTTTAAGCCTTCTAGGTGTTGTAAAGATGATTTTTTATCATCTGTTGCTGTAGCAAAAATAAATACTATTCAGTGCTTGTTCAAATGAATGGAACTTAATTTAGGGAATCACAAAGTTAATTGTTGGATTACCAAAGGGTAAAATACAGTAGAGATGCATATTAACTGTACACAGCTCAACACATGATTAAATTGAGCTTAACCCTTTGTCAGTCAGTATATAATAGTTTACACTATCTTTCTTTTTTTCCTATGACTTAATAAGTTCATTTTTCTGCTTAAAATAATAATATTAATCAATATATATACCTGGTAATGCTTAATTTGTTCATTAAGGTTAGGGTTTCATAGAGACTGATTTTCACTGTAAATAGCTTGAGAACCCAGGTGCAGAGAAAATGGATTAATAATAGAACAGTGAATATCACTGGTGTGGTTACATGGAGACTTTGGTGACGTGGAATGTTCAACACAATTAGGAAACAGTGACTGTTTTTGTTCAAGTAGCTGAAAGATGCTGTCTTTCCTTTGAAAGACATTTATGAAAATATAAATGTATCTGTTGTACTAGAGGATTATGGAATTGTTTTATAGCAGCACCTAAGAAATACTTGAGAAAGTGTCTCCTAAGACAGTACAACACCTTCCTCATAACAGATTTCCATGACAATACCTTGGCACAGTTTAGATCAGTTTTCCTTGGTAGCTAATTGTGAACCACCAAGTTATATTGCTGAAGGTTTGCTAATGCACGTGTTCCCACTTCATTTAAATTAATTTATTGAGGAGGCAGTCCAAATTCATGCGTTCTGTAAGGGATTTTTTTGTGTCCATTTATATCTGCTGCCCATTCAGGGTTTCTGATTCTATATGAGAATGACAGGAAATGACAAGGAACAAGTAGGATTAAAATGAGGAGTTACTTATTCATGGCTGAGGGTTTCAAGTATAAAATAAAACATCTGGTTGTAGTAGGATTTCAATAGCCCTGATGAATCTCATTTATAGTTCTGTCTGTTTTTCTCCCCAATGAAAAATGCACAGCCTTCGGAAACTGAGAAGCTTTATCTTTTCTGTTTCTGATCACTGGGACTGCCACAAGCAGCAGTTGAAAATCTCCTACCTATATATAACTGGCTCCTTTCTCTCAGTGTGAAACGACAGGGAATGGTGATAGCATGGTAGCTATGGTAGTTGCTTGAACCAGGCCCCCTCTCCTTTCCCCAAAACAATCCTGAAGCATGGAGCAAGTTGAAAAAGGACAAGTTTTATTCCAGTCTTAAGCTTTCTACATAAACAAGGTAAAATGTCACTAAGCACCAGTAAATACCAGACTTTTGATGGGGCTGGAGTAAAGCCCCATAAAAGATTTCCAATAAATCTGTTGGTATGTCTTTGCTAAAGACTTATTTTATATGATAAATGCACCAAATAGACTTATAAACCATAGTAAGGAAAATAAATGTGCTGTGCAGTACAGTGGTGGTCTCTTGATGTGAGTTTGTTTCAGGCATATGAGCAAAGCAATATACAAGTTCCAGGAAGGGGGTGGTTATTTGCATTTTCCATGCCAGTTGAAAATAAATGATGAGATAAAATCTTAATAATAGCAGAATGGCAGGTTGTTTCTTATTTGGTTAAAAATAATAATAAAAAAATGGCTTTGTTCTCTGCACAGGCATGTATTGGAATCCATCTCCATTCATAATTCAAATGGGTTTTGAAGTTTTCCCTTGTGGGCAGTGTCTTGTATCAAAGGGATTTTGCAAGTAATTTGGTATGATTCAACCAAGTTAATGGTCTCTGCTCCTATGAGGCACAACAAAACTTTAGCAAATTTCTCCAGAGAGCCCAGATATTTTGCTAGTTCTGAGAAACTAAGTGTATTGATTGAGGCTGTTTAGGAAATGTTCCTCCTCAGCTCAAGAACCAGAGAGGGAGGGAACCACTAAATCTGCAACCGTATCATCTTATTTCCATGTATGGAGCAGATTTCAGGAGTCCAGGGTTGCCTAAAGGCAGATCTGGACTTAGCACAGACTCCTATAACATTCTTTATATTAAAACACTTTTTTTTTTTTTTTTTTTTTCAACAAAGTGATCAGCTAAAGAAAGGATGCTCCTTCCTCCTCCTTTTCTGCCATTTTTAACTTGCACCCTGATTCAACTTCCAGCTGCAACAGAATGTTGTCCTAGTCCAGGTTTTGGCTGCACTTTACTGCCCAGGACAATTTTTGCAAAGGATTGTAGCCTCTGCACTCTCCATCAACTTGGCAACCTATAGCTGAATGATGTTTCTTCATCTGGGTGCACAGAATCCTTTGTACCTGAGAGCCTCAAGCCAAGTCCTAGGCATGCCTTTCCCTTGTTGATCAATAGTGTTATTATAAAGGGTATTTTCCATGTGTAAAACTGAAAATAATTGAATGATAGTTTTCCCATAAGTCTGTTTTTTCCATTGAACTCCTCTGTGCTCAGTTTTTTCAGTTTCTACATGAAAATAACGGTCATAATTTCTATTCATAGTTCTGTTTATTAATAAAATTATTCTGGGTTTATTGTTGTGTTTTGGTTGGGATTCAGGGATTTTTAACTCGGTTCTTTGGGTTTTTCTTTGGTTGGATCCTGGGGTTTTTGTTTGGTTGGGGGTTTTTTTGTTTGTTTGGGTTTTTTGGGTTTTGTTCGGTTTGGGTTTTTGTATGTGTAGGTATCTTAGTTATTAGCTGTTGGAAGAATATTCCAAGAAAAAACATGCTAATACTTGTGTTTGTTTCAGAATTGAAAGGTATTTCTGTAATGAATAATTGTGAAGTTTTGGTACAACTTCAGAAACCAAGAATTTCTTTAGGTTTGTTCAGACAAAATTAGGAGGATTAGGAGGTAAACACATTTCTGTTTTAGGTTATCCTATAAAAGTTATATTGCATCATGTTAACAAGGAAGCTACTACACATTTTGCAGTTTGTTTTCAAGTGCCAGGGTAAGTTCATGAAAACTCTTGAAAACACGTCATAGGGAGTTGGAGATGTACTGCAGGTAAAGTTCGAGTAGGAATGCAAAGCATTCTTTATCTGGTATGATGGGATTTTGGGGGGAAACATCTCTTTTGGCAACTGGCATCTTTGTTAGTCTTTCATGCATATACATTTCATACATTCATAGAAGAAGTTGTGTATTTAGTATATTATGAATTGCCAGGTCTAATTCACCTCCTATTAACAGGCTCAATATAAGAACATGTTTCCTTGGGAGAGATTGAAAGAACAGTAACACTGGAATTAGTGTTTCTTCTAATACGAAACTTGACTGATCTATTATCTGATGGTTATTATAGGATTAATATATTATTATATTTTAATTGTTGAAATATAAAAGTAAGCACTATGAGTATCCAGGAGAACCTGTTAAAATGATGTTCCCCTGCACAACCCTTGAAGCCCACTGTCCTTTCTTGGCTGGTAATCATTTTTCCTAGCAATGCTCTACAAATACAGCACCAGTCCAGCAGGAAAAGGTGGGAGACACTTCAGGGAGCTGTTTTCAGGCCACTGGGCAGGAAACCAATGCCAGGATTGTCACTAAGGCCAGGATACAAAATCTTTTTTCCCCTTTTGACCAATTACTTGGCTACAGATATAGCAAGGACAACATAAGACTGATCACTGTTTTGTTCTTTGAACATGGAATAATTGGGATTATCTTGGCAATGTAATAATCTTGAGATCTGTTTTCTCCCTTTCATGACTCTTCTATGTGAAAGATGAGTCCAAAGGCATTTTGAATATAGGATTGAATTGTATGAGGGTTTGAAAGAACATAATTCTCTTAAAGGTTTGACAGCAGGATTTTAAGGTGTTCTTTTATACCATCTTGCTAATTACATTCTTCCCTCACTGAGCTAAGGTAAGTACAAATGAGGTACTTGTGACCATTTCTGTGACTTTTGTTCTTCCTCAAGCAAATTGCCAGATTCAGAAAGAGCCAAGATTCCTCAGACTTTTAAGAAAACAAAAAGTTTGTCTTAAATGTCACAACACCTAATGGTAATGCTTCCACAGTCATCAGCTGGCTCACAACAGAACAATTTTTTCCCATGGACTACCTGAGCTTTAAGCAGATTCCTAGGATTTTGATAATTATTGGCTTTCTAATCTGCAAACACAGAAGACTGTCTAAGTACTATTTCTCAAAACCAAAGTAACTGACTATATTTGATTTTCTGTAGACAGTAAATCAGATCATCTGAGGCTGCAGAAGACTGTTGCTAGTCCATCTCCTCTAATATATGTACTCCTGAAAGAAAAGGGTCTGAACTTTCTCTCCTTTTATTTTACTTCATCTCATGTTTCTCTGTTTGCTCAAGAACAGCCCAAAGGTGAAAGCTTTCCTTTGTTCTCTTACCTCTTTCAGTCTCTCCTGCTGTATTCCAAAGGAATTCTCTATTCTTCTTTCAAAAATACAGATCGTCACAACTGTTTTGTACTTATGGACTAGTAAAAGCCGAGTAAAGGATGGATTTCAGTTCCTGTCAAGCTTGTATAGCATGCCAAAGATCAAGTTAGTCAAAGATAATGTGGATTCCCAGCTGAGAAATAAAGATTCTCAGACTGTGGGACATTTATCCTTAAGGCCTGCAAACTGCTTCGGAATATGCACAAGAAATGCAAACCTCTCCTGAGCAGATGAATAGATGATCTACAGGAGCCTTTCTGCAGACCAGCCCAGAGCCACAAGCTCATTCCCAAGGCTATCAACCATTCCCATAGTTAAAGTCTGGAAATCTGTGTTGCTATGTTATTAATAGATATCTTACAGAATTTCATGTGGGCTTCCTGCAGCTACTCTCTGAGAGGCTTCTTGGCAGTGGGGCAAATTTTCCACTCATGATCAGTTTATGTATAGTGAGGAACTCAAGATGATAATGCAGACTCAAGTTCTGAAGCTGTTGTTTAGGAGTGCATTATCTGCTTCTGCACTAATGAATCTGTAAATCTTGGAGAAACTAGAAGCTGAGGCAAGGTGGAAGGTCAGTTGAAAACAAAATCACAGGAAATCAAAAGAAAATAAAATATATCTCTAATTCTCTTATTGTTCAAGAGCTTTTCCCTATGGTTATTTCATCTAGTTACTATCTCTGGAAATAGCTGAGTGCAATATGTTGAGGAAATATTATCGCCATACAGTCCAGTGACAAAATTCCTGCACATTTCTGGAGTATGTTCTCATATTTTACTGTCAGCATTTTGTAAGGTCATGTTAAATTCCCTGTTCAAGTGAATGTTTGGCCTCTACCTTGCTGTTTTTCCAGTGATCCTAACTTACTGCTTTTTTAAACAAAGCTGGTTTATGCTCATGATTAACTATCTAATATGTTGCAGGTTCTGAGATCACAAGACTGTTATCAGGACACTATTAAAGTTTTCCCAAGCATGACTTGGCTGAGTGAATAGGAAATATTGCTTTTAACTTTTAAAGTCTTAAAATATTTTTTCAAAATAAAATTTATTGGCATGATAGTTACAACTTATGTGTTTTATGAGAAAAGCTTTTGAAGCTAAACATGTAAGCTAAGAATCAGTTTTCCTTATATATCAAAAACAGTTTTGAGTATTAATAAAACATGCTGCAAGCATTTTTATACTGGCATTTCTACCTTATTTTGTTAAAATAGATTAATAATGTCCCAGATGGACTAACTAGTTGTCATTGCTTAACTTAAAATCTCATATAAACTCTACAATGAATTATAGAAAATAATTAAAATGTTTAACTCTAAAAAGCAGCATTTTATAAATGAAAGGAGGAAATGAGACTTGTAAAATTATTTGGGAACATTTTCAAAATGCATATAAACCTTCCAAAGGTCATGGCAAGTTGATGTTTATAATAGGTCATTTATTTTATAATCAATATAGGTTGCATTCCCAAATTTTTGCCTCTTCCCTAGCAAAAATCCCCTTACTTTAAGAAAAAAAGAGCCTGAGAAATACTGAAGAAAGAAGCACTTGGGAGGGGAAAACCTCATGATGATCACAATCTAGATTCTCAGTTACATTGCGAAGTGAGAAAACAGTACAAGTTTTAAATAGAACAGATTCAGGTAATTCAATGGAAGATATCTATCAGCATCTAGGACAATAATGTTTAAAAACATTTAAATAAAGGAAATAAAGAGCACGTTTGTTAAGAAAAATCCCAAACCCAAAACACACAGCAATGCTAAATTAAAAAAAAAAACAAACAACACAAACAAAAACAAAAATAAAAAACTCAACAAAACAACAACAATAACAACACAAAAAAAAAAAAAAAAAAAAAAAAAAAAAAAAAACACACCAAAATTCGCAAAACTTTTTCTNNNNCCACCACATTTGTCAGACCTTGTTCTGGTGAGAAGTTAAATAGACATTGGTCATGAGTACAGAGTGCTAGATGTGGAGCAAATATCTTCATCCTAGAGTCTATAGTTGAGGAAACAGAATTTCTTCTTGGGATTTGAATTTCTAAGAAGGTTTGAAGCAATTAACAAGACAATGAAAACAACATAATCAGCTATTCATAAATAGGGTCAAAAGGAAAAAGAGACAGCAACTAGAGTTTTTCATATATGGAAGACTTGGACCTGATGGTAGTCTTAAAGCAGAAGACTTTGGTGAAGTATTAATTTACATTTTATAGTTTAAAATTATGGAAGATATTTTATATTTTGTTTTATAAGTGTGGAGTGTAGTAGTATGATATATAAAAGTAATAGCCTTAGATCATATGAGGGCTTGGTTGAAACAGTAGAAAAATTGAAAATGGGTAGGACAGTATAGCACTAGAACAAATTAGAAGATTATTTTATGATTGTAAGGACAGACTAGCTGTCGTAACCTCTGTTGGGTTTGAGGGGTGTGTTGCAATATCTCTGTCTGTTTCTTATAATTGGAGGAAATCGTAGGGAATGCCATCAAGAGAGTTGCCTACAGCAGACTTGTGGTGGTTCTGCCTTACCCAGAGAATGGCACCAGCTCTGAGACAGCTCAAGGGTTGCACTTTCATTCTGTATCTCTCACCCTGTCCTAGACAGTGTCAATATGTTAAATCTGTGTATCTGTCTTGAGAACGGTTAGCACTTTTAGTGTACATGTCAACAGAAATCACTTGTTGGGGAATAATTGATACACTGCTGTGTAAAGCTATCTGGCCTTTGAACACAATAACTTAACTAAGAGAAGTATCTGTCTAATGCATGAAATCTTCAAGCTGAGAAACTAAAATCAGAGGGTGATTGATCTATGTTTTGTGCTAAAAACATACTATTGATAGTGTTACTGCTTTTTCTAACAGCACTCATTGTAAGCCTTAGGCATTTTCAAGCCCAAAGCTATCTCATTTATCTTGTGGAAGAAGCAATTTGCATATTGGTGAAGGCAAAAAAGGGTTGAGTGATCTTAGAAAAGATTCTTTATAACATAAACATTTCCTCTAATGACTAAAACATTAAAAATTTATTTATTTATTGGGAATTTTACTTTCAGAATGCTAAAAACTACTATTTTCAATATGGATAGGGGTTGCCCACACCAGTGGTTTTAAATTTGCTGTGGAGACTTGGTCTTAAATTTGCTAGACAACATGCTTTTACTCATTTTTCTTTTGGTGTATGAGATTCTTATATGTGGAAGGAATACAGTTATGTTATACTGTCTTAAATTGCAATTTAAAAAACACCTGAGGATTCCTTTTACAAATGTCTGAACTACTTAGGTATTATAAAGTACAAAGGATCAGTTCGTTGCTTCTTACAAAAACAATAGAAAAGGCAATCAAGTGCTTTTCAGAATCTCTAAAAGTAAAGGTTCAACTAATACAAGATGCATATAGAAAACTCAAATTGACTAAAAATTCATAAGGATGCCTCTTAGTTTTTAAGCTTTGCTTAAATTAAAATTATTGAGCTTATCCTAATCTTTTGAAAATAAAATAGACAAAGGGGCTGTATATTTTTAACTTTGTTGTCCAGATCTTTCAGGTCCTTAAAATAGATTGAAACAAAATCTAAAAGTGATAAAATTGGTATATCACAAAACTTTCAGAGAACAAAAAATAAAAGGAGGATATAGTTAAGATATTTTTTTTGATTGCTGTTTGGAACCAGGCTTGGAAAAGCTCCAGTGATTCAAAGCACTACATTAGCATGCTCTGTATAAGTAGCTCTTGTTGTAGCACAATCACAGAGCCTTAAAAGGACTGGACAAACAGGTTTTTACCAGCCCTCTGATGACAAGGTGCTTGTTAGCTACCTCTGAGACTCAATATGCCAGAGGAGCAGTATTTGGAGCCTTAATCAGGTAAATTGTGGTTGTTTGTGAATGGGTTAGTAGCTATTAAAAAAAAAAAAAAAAGTGAAGATCTAGGGTTTTTATGCTTATCTAGCATAAAGCTTGTTATGAAAGAGAAAATATAGCAAAAAATGGTACTGCCCTGTGTCTTCATGTTATCAATAATTATGAAAGATGCTTGCAATCTTCACATTCAAAACACTGTGCAATTGCAGGTTCTTAATTTTGCACCAGTTTAAGTTAACAGCAATGGTCCAGCCATCGGTACTGTGACTGGGTTAGGATAGCTCAACTACTCTCATAGAGCAGCAGCAAAAGAATAGGTTTGTATTCCCCGTTTACAAACATATTAATATTCTGGTTTATGGTCATACTCTGGCTCAGTATCAGCCTTGAATTTGAACTCTGGAGTTTGTAATTCCTCATCATGTCCTCAGCCCATTTGATCTAGACCTTGATATCCTCCTCTCCATAAAAAGGTGAGAAAAGAAATTAGTTTTTACATGAAATTGATTTCCTAAAATTCCATGAGACTGCTTCTCCTCCTGATACTTTGCTAACAAGTTAACGATCCCATTTATTTTTTAATCAATACACAACAAGGGACCCCAGTGACTTACCTCTCAGGCTTTAAAAAGTCTATAATTTTAGCCTTGAGGATGCCTTATAAAATTGGAACATGCAGTCATTTTTATTCTCTTTTGCTGAAGAGCAGATACTTGCAGGTACAAAGGAGTTACCCATTCACCATATATTTGGAGGGTCAAAGAACAGTTCAGTGTATTTTTGCTGTGTCATATTTGGACAAGAGATTTTTTATTTCTTTAGCAGAAACTCAGTACTTCTGCTTATTTATTTATTAAAAAAAAAAGGCAGGGAAAGTGAATATACTTGGAGCTAAGGGATTTCAAATGTGATTTATCTGTGCAATAAAAGACTGATGTTAGATGAAAGAAAACTATGAAAGCTGAGATCTTCCCCACTGTTTATTATAATACAGCTTGTAATTGGAGTTTTTGTTTAGTATCAGCCTTGTCCAAATGCAGTAAAAACTTCAGCCAGTATGAAGAAGTAATCTGTTCTTGAGACCTAACTCTACACACCACTCTACAAGGCATTTTTTATTTAATAATTTTGCATTTTATAACTAATATTGAAAGACTCTGTATTTATTTAATGTTGAAAGACCCTATATTATTCTGTAGTAATAGATGCTATGTGTGTATCATGAGAATTTATTTTGGTTTAGCTTACTGCTTGCTATTAATACTTCAACATTGTAAGAGTATCCATAAAAGTTCTAAAGTTTCATATTTGTGACTCTTGAGGCTGTCTTGTGTGGGGTTTGTAGTTGGACTTTGAAAATTCTTGTGGGTCCCTTCCAGCTCAGAAAATTCTGTGATCTTCTTCTTTTCTTATTTGTGAGTGCTCAGGACTGCAGACAAAGTCATCTGCTGCTCTCTCAGATATGGTTTCTAGAAGTGAATTTAGATGGATGCTGAAGTCACTCCTGAATCTCCATAGAACAGTCAGCCTGAAAATGTAGCATTGATAAGCTTTTCTGCGTAGGGACAATTTAAAAAGAACTTACTGTCATGAATAGTCCTTTCTTTCTCAGGCACCCACAGTAACATGCACTTAGGTCTTATGGCTACCTTTAAGCAATGAATGGCTCTATTGATTTCATGCACTAAAGTGCTTTACTGGATCAAGTTTATTTCAGCGGACTTGTCAGATGAGAAAAGGTTTACAGAATTAGATACACAGACTGACATGAATAAATTTCATCATGACATCAGAGATGTAGGGGGACAAAAAAGTCAGGGATAAGTAAAAAAAAAATATTTAAGCAAAATTATTTTCTAATTTTGGATCTGGTACATAGTTTCTATCTCAAGGCAAATGCAAGCACAGAATTAAATAAACACAGCTTCTGTTTATAACACGTGCAGAAAGGTTGCATATTGCAGGTATTTTCTTGTTCCAGGTTATGGATGCATGGCTCCTTGTCTTCTGCTTGTATCAGATCTAGCTGGAGTCAAAAGGCTTTGTCTGCACAGGTGCACGTGCACATTTCCTTTCCTGAAACTCAAATTTTAACAGGCCATTTTGCTGAATTTTTCCCATGATTGCTATTGTTATTCAGGTGTATGTCTGTGAAATATGCTATGTGATATGCCAGCTTGCTGTACTAGCTGCAACAGATTTCGGAAATAACTCTTTGAGCTCACCACCCTTTCTAAGTGATGTGATTAAGGGAGAAAAAAAAAAACTGTTCCACCTCCCCCAGTTAAATGCTTCAAGGGGAAAAGGCCTTATTTAACACTTGCCTAGTGCATGCTAGAGGTCCTCTAGTGTGTGGTATGTATATCTTCTCTGTGCAGGTCTGTGTGGGACTGGATTTTCCTCTTCTAGGACCTTTGAAATAAATGAATTGGCTCTGGGGAAGCTGAAGCAAATAAGCCTAAGCCGTTTGCTGGGAAGCTGTCACCTGGTAGGAACATCCCCTGGGGAAAATGGGCATGACATGTGACAGCCACCTACACACACTTGCTAGGAATGAAGATTTTATTAAAAAGTGTGTGTGGTCTTTTTCAATAGATCAGTGCATATATCAAGAAATGAGTAAGAAATAGCAATAAAATTTTCCTCCTTACTAAATTAGAGGGAAGGAAAGAGAAACTAATTTCTTGCAGCTGTGTTTCCATTGTTGTGGTAAACCTCATAATCATGAACAAATATTTGAGCTCTACCATGCTATTAGAGGTTAAAGCATCAGCTGGAAAACTAGTTACTGTGTCCTGGCATTGTAATGCAATTCCACACTTCTGACCACTTCTCAGACAGGACAGGAAAGAAATAGTTTTAAGATAATATCTGTATTAGTACTTCAGGAGTTCTTGATGTGCCTAGTTTTGCCAGCAGAAAACCCAAGGCATGGGCAGCAAGAAAGCCTCAGTGTGCCCCAAGAGGTCTGTAAAGTTTAGGTGGGAGGGAAAGAAACCTGCAGGACACGTGTGAATTACCCCACCCCTGGTAGAGACTTATGACCACTGTGGGCAAACTGAGAGTGAGTGAAGCCATATGCCCTGCAGTTTGCAGACAGCCAAGAAATACCACATGTCATTCAGAAACCATTGGAATTTGAGTTGGTGTTTACCTGTACCAGTTTCAAAGGCCTTATGAAGACTCTCAATGGGGCTAGGACAGAGAATCTGCCTCCCATGTAGACTTAATTTGGTGAAAGCAGTAAGACATCATCGTTTTCCAGAAATTTATTATGATTCACAATCTGTACGTAAATTGCTTGCATCACAAATTGTGCCAAACCACCACCATTGTTACAGTGCAGGAAATTATTTTTCCTGTGTGTTTACAGGCACACTCTCTAGTCTGTTATTGATTTAAAGCAACCAATCTATTACAGAATTGCACTGCCTCTTAAAAATAGATTTTCTGCAGGTGTAGAAGGGATTATTAAATTACTAAAATGAATTATTTGTCATTTTCATTTTTATTCACATTACCAGTTTCAATTCACACTTGTAGAACAGCAGGTTTTACAAAACAAACTTTGCACAATCAGATATTTTCATTATCTTTTATTTTACCATTCTGTGTCCCAATTAAGTATCTGAAGAATACAATAGATATTAATTTTTTATGATACCTATACAAATTCTCATTTCATAAATAGAAATAAATATGTAAAGCATTTAAATCCATGTATCTCAGAAGACACACGAATGTATTGAAAATCTCGAAAATTTCTTTCACTATCGAATGAAAGAACCTGATTGCTCCATTTTGGGCCTTTTTTTTTTTTCACCCCTTACACACTGGAAAGAAAATCTGCCTCTTTCTGCATGTAGGGTGTCATTTACTTTAGAATTTAATGGAAAAGCAGAGTTTATGCTGCTTCCAGCAGAGGAACAGTCAAGTCTTTCAGCTGTTTACCTCCAAGAATATCAGAATTCCAGTGTGAGCCAGAACTCTGCATGAGGTTTTCTGTGCTTTCACACTGCTGCTTCCAACCCAGATATTTTCTTATGTTTTTACTTAGAAACAGGTCGGAGGCAAAGTTTAGACTATATAAGCTCTAGGGGAAAAAAAGTGGAAGAACTGGGTGTGTTAAGTAAGGATGTGGTAGAGATATTCATATATTTAAAATAATATGTACAATAGAAGGAAATAAACTCTCTTTGTGTTAACTAGGCAGAAGAGAACTTAAAATCATAAGTGGCAGTAAAGGACGTGGGAATTTCTTTTTATCTATATAGATATTTACACATTCCAGTATAATCCCTAAGTTCCCATTGATCCTCAAACTCTAAGAATAAAGCAAGTTAACAGGAATGATTGTGGTGCTCTTGGTTCTCAGTTGCTGCAGGAATTTAGATATCTCAGACACTCTTCCAAAATCCTGTTGTATAGTGATGGTGAAATATGGAGTGTTTTGAGTTGTAGTCTTCAGGTGTATATGCAGCAGTGTTTAATGCAGCCATAAGAGCAGGGCCTGCTTCTAGAACTATCAAGATTCAGTAGACTCATTTCTACAGTGAATAGAACACTTATTTTTTCAAAAAAATCAGGCCTCCAAAACTTGAACTGAAACAACCAAAGTGAATTATAAATGCATTTAAAGTCTAGAAAACATGAGAAATATTTTCTTCATTCCCATATCATTTACTGGGGAAAAAAAAAAAATTTTGATTTTGGCACATTGAAAAATGGAAAGTAAAAGCATAATTTCTCTATGGTACAGTGGAGTTCAAATATTTTCATGAAACATTGGTTGATATAAAGGAGAGATCATTTTCGACTGGGAAATGCTCTTTAATGATACAGTTGGGTTTTGGTGAAGAAATGGGTATTTTTGGGAGGGAAAAAGAAAAGCTGTTAGGCTGCCTGAGAAAACAACATAATGTGGTTGTATCTTGTGACAAAATAAAAGATAAAAATCCTCAAACTCCTACGCTTATACTCACAGTGTAATTTTCCCTGTTTCTCTCCCCTTTTTAGCCTTAATCCTAGGATATGATACTGCAGAAACATTACTGGGTTTTATGTTACTAATGAGCATGTACTGTGGATTATCATAACTTATTTCTGCGTGATTCTGGGGCTTTCTTGACTAACTGGCAATTAAAAGAAAACAAAGCAAAAAGACCAAAAACCCTCAAACCTTAAATCAGTTGCCAGGGTGTTAAATAGGTTGTGTCCACTCCCACCTTTGAATTGGAAAGCAAGAAAGCAGCACAGATATGACAGGCATGCAAACAAAGTTCTGTTCCTTTTATGTCTCAGTGGTTTCTATAGTCTTTCAAGAAGCAGAAATGGGTTCACTGACACTCTCAGCTAGCAGCTTGCCTTAAACCTTCTTCAAACTTGCCCCTTGCAAAGCTTTCCAAGCTATCCAAGACTTTCTAAACTCTGCTGCAGTGGTCTGAGATGGGCCTGCTTTGGTTTCTCCTGCTGGGGAGCCCTTCTGTCTTGAACACAATACTTGCACAGGCTGCTAGGCAGGCAGGAGAGGGCATGAGTGACACTGTAGGCTGAGGGGCAGAGCAGAAGCCCCATGGGCTTCTCTGGTGTTTTCGGCACCTCCTGCATGCAACAATTGGATCGTGTACCAGCCATCTGTTCCTGTGAATCTTCGATGAAAGCTGAAAGCCCTCTTTTTGAGCCACACAGAGCATCATGTACTTCAGAATATATTTTGCTTGATAGCTGATCTGCCACCCTATTGCAGCTGTAGATCTCCTCAGGAGACAATTAAATTTCAGTTTCTCAAGTTCTTGGGGATTTTTAGTGTACTATTTTATGCTATGGAATAAAATATAGTCCATTCGTCCATTGATTCTTTCCCACCAGTGCTTTTAATCTATTATTGTAAAGAATTTACTTTTGTTGGTGGTGGTTGTTTGTTTGTTTGTTTTGGGTTTTTGTTTGTTGGTTTGGGTTTTTTTCTGATGTAATCACTAGAGAGACAATAGCTCCAAATATGCCAATGGACACTTTGCACATGTTTGGATTTTGCTTGCACAGGCCAATGTAGGTGAAGGTTATAGGTTTCATTAAAGCAGAGTTTACATAATGGTCTTTAAATGTATTTCATTAGTGGGGGTTTTTTTAACTTTTATTAAATTATTTTTCTCAGCAGGGAGCTGAGCCACAGAGATAGTTTTGCCTTCCACCAAAGCCCTTTTCTAATGATTTTTGCTGTTTCAAAAAGATTTCAAAGTACTCACAGTATTCATTCTCCTGGCATTTATCTAAATTACTGCTAATTCATGTTCATTTTTCTGCTATTATGTCAGTCACTTACAGAATGAGCATATTTTGCAGTACAAAAAAAATTTAAAGAATTACATTTTCTGTTTTCTCAAATTGTTATTAAGTCATTTCATTTTTCCATCATTGTTTGAGCTACTTACATTTGAAAAGTAGTGGAATGAATTTCCTTCATTTTTAGGGTATAATCAAGATTTTAAATGATACTTTTGGAGAAGTAATCCCTTCTTTTTTGTCCTCTTGCTAGCTAAGCTGTTTCCCTTTAAGAATGCATGAGTGTCAAAATCCCTTCAGTTTGACATCTTGAATGTATAGAAAAGAACAAACATATCCTAAGGAAGATTGGTTTTAGCTCTAAAAAAGGAAAGAAAAGGAACAGGAGAAGTTATTCCTTTTTCTACCCTTGTACCCTGCACTTTGACAGTTTCAGGCTACATTTTCATTGTTTAAAAGCATGTGTTTGATCATGTGATAAATAGTTATGTGATCCATCCATTTCAAAAATCCTTGTGAATACAAATCATTGTAACTGTACTGTAAGAGCTGATAGAGCACAGGGAGCATAGTTACAGGGAGTTATTCTGCATTAGTTTTCCTGGCTTGTATTTCTATTGCTACTGTTCCTCTTCCACTGCAAAATCTGAGAATACAAACATTTACATCTCCAGCCACCCATGTTTTCCTCCTTGCAAAGCAGGGATGATAAAATTCCCTGCTATTAGGTAACCCTGTACAATGAAAGTATTTAAAGTCAAAGTTACACAGTAAGAAGTGTTATGTTTGAAACCATACTGAGCTTTTTGAAAAATCTTCTCTTGCATCACATAGTAGAGAAACACTTAAAACCACAGCACGCACAATTATTACTTGATAGATATTTTGGAGTCATTTTCCTTTAATTCCTATCCTCGTACTTTGTCACAGTACAGATGGGCAGCTGTAAGAATAAATTTAGTTAGTGAAAGTATTATAGGGCAGAATGTTTGTCTGTGTTCCCCTAATGCCCTAATGTTTTACCTTCTCTTTTCTTTTTTTAAAAAATGAAGACATGTAAAAGAAAAACAAAACCAAAAACAACTCCCCAAGAATGAAAAAAGAAAAGGGTCAGGTAAGTTAATTCTTAGCAAATTTAACCAAGTTGGAATGGAAGAGAGCTACCCTCTAAGAAGATGTCTTCTGTGCAGTTCAAGAATATTTCCATCTTCCATAGCGTTGTCCTCTTGATAGAACTTATTATAGAGAAAAATCTGCCCATATCTTGCCGCACTCTTAGGTCCTCTCTCTAAAGAATGCTGCCAGGTAGAAGAGAAAATGGAAGACAGAAGCTTGGTTATCTACACAGCTTAATTCTACATTCAGTGATTTGTCATATTTTATTTTAATTCCAATCGGCTTAAGAAGGCTGCTTCCTTGTCAGGGTACACCCCAAGTGCCAAGAAACCTCATAAAAATCTCCCTACCTCTAAATCATCTTCTGTGATTTTTCAACAGTCTTTTCCCAGATTTCTTGCTGTTTATACTTGGTTTCTGACTGCTCTGAATGGTGATGCAGGAAATCTGCATGGAACACTGTCAAAATGGAGACAACTGCAACTTTTCCTCAAGGGAAAAAAAAAATAAAAATAAAAGGCCTGAAGGTCTTCAGAAGATGATTTGCTGACCTGTACAGTTCTATGTCTCTGTGAAACTCTTTTCTTAGGAACATCCAGCAAAAAAATCGAAACACTATCAGAGGTAAATCACACAGATGCAAATCACACAGATGCCATTAAGGACTTTAATTTTATTTATTTATTTATTCCTATCACACAGCTTCATCACTTGTTTGTAAAGAGCACATCCTTATCGAAAAGTATGTTTAGTTTTATGAAATTCTGACTTTTAGCAAGAAGTATTAAGGTAATGGGGAAAAGCTAAAGAAATAGACATACGCATTGTTAACTTTCATGGCTTTTTTTATGATAATAGTCTGAGGAAATGAGACAAAATTTAAAAAAGCAGTTCTAGATGACTGCTTGTTTTATCAATGGTTTTGGCTGTCTCTTGCAAACTGTCTTTGCATGGTTTACTGTAAAGGCCACTTTTTCTTATTTCCTGAATTTGAGGTATGCTAGCTGTGCTAAGTGTAGTGTGCTGCTATGTTTATAATGATGGTGCTATCTAAAGATCACTATGAATTTGAAAGAAATTGGTTGGATTTGCAATAATATTTCCAAATTTTCTTCCAATAGCTGAAATTATGGTTTCTCCCTCTGCCGTGTGGCACAACTCTCAGTCAGATGGCAAAGGCCTCTTCCTCATTTTTCTCTGCTAGAGGAGAGGGACATTAGAGAGTACAGGGAATTTAGCTGACAGAGAACATTGACAAGAAAGAAGAGCACAGGGATAGTGTGTGTCAAGAGATGGAGGATGTAGACACATCTGACTGGGAAGGTGCACACATGTGGAACTGCTCAAAATTCCTGGTTTCAGTCCTTGCACAAGGGCTCCCCCAGCAATAGAAGTGCTTCCTTCTCTTTTTGCCTGCAAGTTTGACAGCTGAATTTTATTTTAAGAACATTAACCTTCTACCAAATATTATCAACCAACCAGTCTTTCCAGATCTCATTTGATAGACATTCAGGAAAATACTACTGCTTAAAGTTTTTAAGATGAAAAAGTGTGGGGGTTTTTTAGGGATTCATGTAGGCAGTCTTAGCATAGGCCCAGTGAAAATGGAGCACCTTATGACAACCCAAGCAAAAACGATTTGTCAGAGCTTTCCAAATGTAATGTTACTTTATGTCAAAAAAGTACACTTATGGACTGTATTCGTCCAGTCATGAGAGGAATCTTATAGGAGATAATTAATAAATTGTCCTGAAACTGGGTGGGCTTTTTCCAAAGTAGTTAGTCTTTGATATATATCACAAGAAGATCTTGTGGAAGAAGTGCCAGTCTGTACAAAATTACTTTTATGAAACAGCTTCTACTAAGCGTAAAAGAGTTCGATTTTTATCTGCTAGCCTGATGGCATGAACTGGAACCTGTGAGTATGGCAACCTGTATATCCTGGATTTGTAGGACAAAACATGAGATGTCCAGTAGTTTCAGGTTTGAAGTCAGTATCTTGTCAAATCTTAAATAGATCCTGTAGGCTTGAGGAAATGAAGATATTAATCTATAAATTAATGCACAATATATGAAGATTCCCTTGACCTGGAGTGATACTTTTTTCCTTTAGGAGAGGACTCCTTATTATCCTTTTTCTGTTTGTGGAAAAACCTAAAATCAGTGATTCCAAGCTCTTGAAGGAAAGCAAAAAAAAAAAAAAACAAAAACCCAGAACTCAAAAAAATGAAAACTCTAAAATGACTGTGTGCCATTCATATATTCCTGTCTTAATTCAGAATATACAGATACTCTGAGTATTTTTGATGTTTCTTCACTCTAAATCACTAAAAATATCATTGATGCACTTTGTTGCTATTACTACTCAAATACTGATAATTTAGGTGCAATTTTCCTCCAAAATCCAGAGAGCAGTCTCCCTCTTTTCCCTGCCTGCAGAGCCTGCATTGTAGAAAGAAAATAACGTTGAAATATTTATTGAAATATACATGTTGAATAGTGGAATTGGTGTAGCAAATAGCTGGATAACTGGTGCAGAACAGTGTGTTTTTAATGCTGTTTTATAAATGTTAAGTGTCCTACAGACAGCTGGTGATTAATAAGTTTTCATTTCTTTCTCTTTACTGTTTCTGTAAACAGGTATTGATTAAAGTAGTAAGTGCTACTGGATTGAGTATCTTCAGAGATGTTATCTTATTCTGGAATGTGATAAGAGAACTTTGGAAAAGTCAGCTGTTTGAAAACAAATGATCTTTTGAGGTCTTTTATATTGAAACATTCTCTTTGCCTATGGAGGAGACACCAGGCATTTTTTATTTATCACAAATCTATAACACACATTATATCTTCTTTATATTGTTGTCTGTAATGTGGAATGGATTTACTCTGGCACCAAGTTACTGAGTACTAGACTGAATGTTATAATTTCCTTCCTGTGATGTGTGAATGCAAAGTAGAATTTTTGGGGCACCTTTAAATACACACGAATCGCAAGCAGTTGTCCTAGGTCCTCACAGATTTTAGCACAATATCCCTTGTGATCCATGAGCCCATTCATCATTAAAGTTCCATATGATAATAATTCTCCTTTGGCCTGGGATACTGTATTCCAGCTTTTATCCTTTCACCTAGAGCCTATTGCCAGGTTACTTAGTTTCTACCACAACTATTTTCAGGAGGTATAAGGCAAAGGTTGCTTAATGTGCTTTCTGTAGTCAAGAAATGCTGGAAGTCTGCGATGTCAAGATTTTGGTGCAGTGAGCTTCTGTAGGCACGGAGGTAATGTAACTCATGCTTGTGGCTAGAAAAGCAGAAAATGTACCTTGTTAGGTGCTTTGTTCTTAGACCATCAGGCAAGGAGCCACTGCAGCCTGATCCACAAGTGCTACTTGAATGAAAATTTCCCAGGAATGCTTTGTGCTAAATGAGGACAGAAGCTGACAAAGTGCAACTGGTCCTGACAGGGAACATCTTGAAAAATCAGCAGCTGTGCAATAAACCCTCAAGTGTCAGCAACTACACAGGAATCCTTTATGGTCGCTGTAGGTTATACCTGACACAAGACTGTAGCTCCTGTCAGGAATGGTTTTATATGTTTCCAGCCCCAAGCAAACAGGCAGGAATGTGTGTGTTGTAGCTGCATCAATTACACTGGTTCACAGCACAGAAAATTCATTCTGAGAGTGAGGAACAGTTAAAACAAGACCTCAAGTCAAATTTCTTTTAAAAAATAGGATTTATTGAAGTCTTTGTCGTGTTGTCTTTTCTATAATTAGATAATGCTTTGAAAAGAGCTTGGTAAATAATGAGAAGCTGATTCATCCAGGGATAATTTTAGCCACATTTCTGATTCAGACTTACTGTCAGAAACATGCAAAGAGCAGAAAGGTGCTAGAAAACTCCTCCTAGCTTGAATTCATTATCTTCAAAAGCACTGGGTGCATCACATCTTGAAAGCCTCATATATTTTATTTCTAAAGAGTGTCTCAATATTTTCAGACAGCAGTTGTTACTATGAACATCTGGAACTTGATGTGAAGCTGTGGCACATGTAAATCATTACAATATTGTCTATAGGCAAGAAACTGTGGTACTGAAAAGTTAATGACAAACAAACTAAATGCACTCTAGCCATCAATGATATTTTCATCTCCTTAGGGCTTCTTTCAAAACCTCTTAAATTACACTCTGGTTGAAAATGTTATGGCTCAGGCTGGGAGAACAGAATAACAGCAACGTGGTAAAGCGAAGTTTGCAAATGTGAATACAGCATTTAGTTTTCTTTATACAATTTATACAAGAGGTTAATGGCAATATTTCCTGCATCAATCTAAAGGTTTTGTGAAGCATCTTAGTTTGGGGACAAAAAAGTTGCCTATATACTAAATCTTAGTGCCTTGTTAGAATTTCCAGACAGTCATAGATTCAACCAGTTTTTCCTCTCTTGTCTTTGGCATCAGTTGGTGTCATATGCCCGAATCATTAAAAATTACATGACTGATGTCACATTATAAGTATTAATTGGTCAAAGAGAGGCATATAGTTCCTTGCAATTTGTATGTCACAAGATGACAAGGTCCTCGTGGAGCCAAGGCACAGTAAAGGAGTCCTTCACATTTGCATCATTCAAATTAAGAGACTCCCATGGGTGCCTGAACAAGAACTGCAGGCAAGTTGTGCATAAATGTCCTTGTGCATAAATGGGTACTTTATCCACACTGTGTATCACAGAAGTGATGCCACTCTTGCATCACCAAATGTTTATGAAAATTAAGAATACTTGCTAGTCATAGAGAAATATCCCAATAGGGATTTCACAGGGTCATTCAAATTTAGCTATAGTTGGTTGTCTCAATGACACAATTTCTTTGTAGATATTTCTTTTCCAGGAGGCAAAACTTGTTAGTGTCTCAGCAGATGAATACCTGATAAGTTGTTGGGGTTTTTTTTTGTTGTGTCTTGGTGTTTTTGTTTTTTTTTTTTTTTTTTTTTTTTTTTTTTTTTTTTTTTTTTTTTTTTTTTTTTTTTTTTTTTTTTTTTTTTTTTTTTTCTTTCCTGAAGCCCTTGAAAATAATCATGAACAGGTCATTTTAAAGTCTTAGCTTTTTGGAAAATCTAGCATTTTAAAGTAAAAATGTTTAATTTGGAAAAATGGGTAATGTAAAGCTGACCTATGTGTATATGATGTCCTATTTTCACCTTTTCTAGTGCTATGCTGTTTCATCTAGCTTTCTCACAAATATTTATTGGAACTAGGAGTGTGATAAAAGTAACAGCTTTTATCTCAGAAGTAAAACCACAAACTTGGTTGGTAGTTACACCTCAGCTTGTTGAAAAGGAGGAAAAGATGTCATTTTGGTGTACTTAGAGTAAGTTAGATTTCCTTTGAAGAACTACAGACCTTTCCTTAATTTCCATAACAGGAAGATCAGGAAGATGCTCCTGAATGCAAGGTTATGAGACCCAATTACTGCTGCCCTTTGGCTTGGAGACAAACACAGTTTTGGTTTCTGGTAGGACTTGGCAATTGTGTAAGTTAGTTGCAGTTTGTGACAGTCTATCAAAGGTAACTCAGATATTTCTAAGTGACGCAGCCATGTCACTGCAAGCAGGATGATTTAAGCCAGACTGACATGTCTGCTCACCAGAGCTAGGTCAAGTGCTGCCTCACACATCACTCCTCTGCATAGCACAAAGCACAGATTTCTCAAATAATCTCTTGTCTTTGCATGTCTTCTCTCAATCCCAGACCTACTGAACTAATGCTCTAATCTGGCTGTAAATCTTAAAATAGTTTTACTCTATCTCCAGAATGAAACTTTCCCTGTAACAGGTAAAGAACCACTGCTCTATTCATACCGCTGTAAAATATTTTCCATGGCTCTTGCCTACCTACACAGAAACAAATATAGATGACCTTTCATTTCAGGTTCCTCAACTCCCAGTGCCCTGAGAGAGATGAAAGTAGACCAGGAATTTCACCTGGTCATTTGTTCACATAGATACAATACTGAAATCTTACACCAGCGTTCACCACCAGTGAAGATATTTACAAATAGTTTTCTCTTTGTTGGTTTAACTACTGTGGGTTGAGTTTTTTGATAGCCTTTGTATAGTATATATATATAACCTTTATATAGTAATATAAGGAGTGATTACACCAATGCTGTTTTTTATCAGATTGTCATTAAAGTGTCTGCTTTCAATACGCACAGTGTCTGTGGTAACTCTTCACAGGCTATCACCAGATTCTCTGCCTTAGACTCGTCGTCACCAGGCATTATAGAAGTGATGAGCTCAGTCAAAATGTGCTATACAAGTGGTTATCTCAATTTTCTGGTTCAGCAAATTACATTGCTCCAGAGGTTTTGTGGTAATGGTTTGCTGTAGTACAATGTAAAATGTAATGGTGTGGAGAATATTGGTGAGCAGCTAAAGGCCAAACTCATGGAGCTGTTTGAGCTAATTCAGGGGTAGTATTTGAGGTTGTGGTAACATCCTTTTATGGATTCAGTGCTAAATATAAATGCCCTTAATCAGTCTGAAATAGTGACTGAAATTGCATGCAAAATATGAAGTGCTGTGTATCCCTGGTAGTCATAAAGAGTTTCTTCTCATTGGCCAAACTGATAATATTTCAAAGGTTTGTAGATTTTACTGTAGCACTCTTCATTACTTTTGTGGTCATTTAGACTGCTAAAGCTTCAATATTTTGGTATGAAGCAGAAAGTGTTGGCAAGAGGGAAGACTGTTTCAGACCCTTACTTTCTAAGGATTTCTGGTGCTAGACAGTGTTGAAAGATGTAACTGGAAGAACTCTTTTTAAACAAAATCATAAATTAGAATAAACATATAGATATGAAATTTAAACCATGTAAACAAAAAACCCAACACAATGCCTAGTGGCAAAACAAGTGTAAGTATAAAAACAATGTAATGAATCTTGGACGCTTCAAACATCCCTGAGAACTCTTTACAAAAGAACGAGTTTTGAGATTCCTTTCACCTCCAATGAGCAAAAAGTAAGGTTTTCCTTAAGCCACTCTGATATCAGAAGCACCTACTTGGCTTCAAATGTTGCCTTTTTTGACACTGCGTCCAGAAAATCCATGAGTAATTCTAAAAGTTTCCATTAAATTTTCTACCTGACTCCCTTTATTCCCAAGTCTCTCTCTACATCTTTTTTTTACTACTATTTTCCCTCTGTTTTCTCCCTCCTTTTTTATGTCCTTTCTGGTTCCCTAGGGAGATTAGGTTCATGGTAGTTAAATGATTCATAGAAATAGCTAGGAATCAAAGGTAGCAGGTCTGGGAGTCTAACACAGTAGGCTGAAACACTGGGTTGCTTTCAAATTTCATCTTTCATCTTGCCATGCTCCAGCTATCTGCCAGTTAACACTCTCAGCTTGGATGTTCCCATGTTACAATCAGATGGCAAGAGAGTTACTCTGAATGGTAAAATACAAGATCATAGAAAAACCAATGGTTTTACTGGGTGGATGTACAATATGAATTATTAAGGAACAATTGTCCACAAAGGTGAACAATAATGCCTCCAGTAAGGTGGCTCTTACTAAAATTTAAGTGTTTTTTAATTTAATGATAGAAAACCAACTTGAAGTGTTAACACTGACTTGAGCTTACAGTTTAGACACAAACAATCAAAAGTAGTTTTGCATAGCACAGTGATGTCTTTTTTTGTTTTGCTGGGAAATTTAATCCATTCATTGATATTTATCAAAAGAAGCTTTTTGCAGTGCAGTGTATGATCACAGCCCTCAAAGTCCAAATTACATCTAGTACTTTTGCAATGTCTTTATGAAAATTAGGAAGAAAAAGTCATACTATTATCCTTCCTTCTTTTTACCTCCAGAGGTGCCCATTTCACTGACAGGAAAGGATTAAATTATGTAATAAATGGAATAGAGGATGGAGAATGTTAAATAAGGCATCTTAAGAATTAAATGGAGCCCCCCAAAATTGAAAAAAAACTATTAAAAATTTGAATTAGGAATTATCTTTCTCTACCCTCCACCTTTCTTAAATACTCCTGAACAAGGATTCCAGATCCCTTACTCCCTCCATATTCCTTACTTGTGGTAGCCCATCTATTTTTTTTGAGAATCCCATCCAAAACAGGGAATCAAGCTCCCCTCAGTAGTAATTTGACTATAGACTGTTTATATTACAGGGCTGTGCTGGAACTAGGCAGATTTAAAGGTCTTTAATGACACGGGGGTTAGGACTAGGTGATCTTTAAGGTCTCTTTCACCCCTTAACATTCTACAGTCCTTTAACTCTATGAAATACTTCCATGCAGCATCATAGTTTAATGAAAATGATTGATTCATGCAATTATAAAATGGTTTTGGCTGCAAAGGACATTAAAGATGATCTATTCTCAACGCCCCTGCCATGAGCAAGGACACAGGTTGTTCAGACCAACCTGGCCTATATATCATGTAGTTTGGTTTAGGTGGAATAGATATAAATCTTTAAGAATAACATTAGGGGGCTTGGGTTCTTCCCCAGATGGAGAGAGTGACTTTGTTCAATCTTAGCACAACTAAACATTTTTTTGAGACTTCGAAAAGGAAATAGAACTAATACTCGCACCTCTTTGGAGTACTTTTTTGGAAGAAATTTCACTCTTCTCCTCTAAATGTTAGAAGAGTTTACTTTGCCTTGCCTTTACATTTCCTTTGCCTTTTTCACTGGACAGAATGATATGAGCTCAGAAATGTTCTTTGTTGCCAACGTCCTCCTCCAGACACATTACAGTGCCAAGTTTAATCTAAATCTGTGTGTTTGAAGAAACTGCTAAAGACAATGAATCTTTTCTCACATCATTGTAAGCAGAGGATAAATATGTTGAAATCAGTGAAGTGTAAATGTGGTAAGAGAGCAAAAACAGGTCTCAGGGAAAAGCAGTCATCTCTGCCCAAAATATTTCACCTAGGTTTTGAAGAAAATTAGTCTGTATTTTGAAGCATTATTGGTAACAGCTACCTTCAAGAGAAAGATTGGGACAGATGGGACTGATGAAATTACTTTATATTGCAATTTATTGTAGCAAGAATATTGTGACACAAAGGAATTCTGCCTTTTCCATGTTTTCACCTGGGAGAGGCAAGCAGTGTTATTTACAGGGTCATTGTTTATATGCACCTGTTTGCAAGTATGGATGAAGGCCTGATTCTCAGCAACTCTGACAAAATCATTCCATCTTCTGCTGGTAAAGTGCTTCTGCTGGTAAAGTGCTAATGAGGCAAACTTTATAACTTTTAAGGCACTTAAGGAGTCTTAAAAGTGAGCAGCATGAAGGAAAAAATTAATAAAAGTTAGAGTAAACTAAAACAATGAGCTGGAATTACTAGAAAAAAAACCAACGTTGAAAGGAGTAGGTTAAAAATGACAAAAAGGGATGAATCAAAATTGTATAAAATGCAGTCAGCTGGTTGTAGAAGGCAGAGGAATAGGAATACCCTTACCAGTTAATGGAGTACGCTGGTTGACTCCAGCAAAGTCTCAGACTACTGTATAGGCAGAAAACAGAGTGTTTTATTTGTTGCTTGTTTGATATAAATTTTCTTTTTTAACCTAAGGCATCTTTTGCTAGGTAGCCCCTTGACATTAGGACCACTCCTGGATGTTTGATTTTATTCAATCCAAGTAAAACTGGCAGATTCTGACTCTTTGTAAGATTCCCACAGTATGTTCACTGCTATATGTTACTTATGACTAATATTGGGGAAAATCTTTCAGAAAAGAGCCTCAGTGAATCAAAATTATGGTTCTTTTTGCTATTTTAAGGATATATAATACTAAACCAGAAACAGTCTTTTAACTATATTTTATGGTTATCGTACTAGATCATAAAATATATATTAGTCTAGAATAGATGATGTTGAAAACAATAAAGGCGCACCAAAAAAGGATAACTTTGGGAATTGAAGCAGGTATGATAATTCTATAGAAACACACTTTATTTGTTTCATTAATAGTCTTAATTAGGATGAAATATTTTTCTATATATTTCATCGAGAAATCTAGGAAATTAGGTTTGAAGCACCAATTTTATAAGTATGAAAACAGGAAAAAAGAGTTTTCATTTTGCTGTTTTCCTAATCATCATTCCAAGTTTACCCTGAAAAAAAAAAAAAACACCACCACAAAAAAAAAAAAAAAAAAAAAAAAAAAAAGAAATAAAACCCCAATGTATTCTATTGCACTTGCCAACTACTTCAAAGCACAGGTAATATGAAAGAAAATACACCAGTGCATTCAGTAGCAACTGTAAACATCTTGCTTTTCCCAGTGACTAAGGACCTGTTTACTACTATCTTAGGGTTTCTATGGATTGAGGAAATAAATTTATTTTTCCAGTTTTCTTCACCTCAGAAAATATAATAGCATACCTGTGCATGACAGGAGGTTACAGATCAGTGCTCCCTAAGAGGTACCTGAAAAAAAGTACAGGCTCAGAAGTGATTGGATTCCACAAGGATCATAAAAGTTACTAAGCAGATGATAATTGGAATCAAGTTTTCCAGTGAGCTCCTCAGGCAGAATCTCAGTTCACATGGAAGGAGGCAGAAGAATGTTTCTCCCATCTTGTCTTTACCCACCTCCCATCTTTAGCATCACGGCTTGAAACTCCTTGACTTTTTTAGAATGAAAATAAGTATCAGGAACTTTTTGCAATGTGAGGGGGAATCAGAGGACCTTTCTTTCAGCTCACAGCATGTTTACCCTCACTCCATTCTGGTTCATTTTCCAACCACTTCTTCTGTGTTCATACCCAAAGGCTAACCCTGCATATTTCCATATGCTTGGGAAGAATGCAGATAAATAGTGTAAGTAGTTCAACTGTCTAAGGAACACACCTCTCTTATCCATGCTTCTTTTTTGACTACCCTCCAGAAATCAGACCTTCTCCAAGCAGCATCTCAGGGAATGAACAGATTGTTGAATTTTGATATATGCTTGCAAGCATTTGGCAAGATCCAGCCTATCCAAAAGAGGATCACATTGTGTAAATATCAGCCTTGCACAACTGCAGCTCAATATCTCAAGGGGGTAGGCTTGCATTTTGGGAACTGGTGGACTCGGATGAATAATCTTTAGATTATTTTGGAATGGTTTAAAGTGTAGTTATTGATGACATAATGAATAAAACAAGCCTGTTTTTTGAGGCAGCACTGGCATTTACAGAGATTACTGCATTTCTACTACTAATTTAATGGAAATAGACATTTGTCCTTTGCAGGTAGACTTTGAGACATTTGATTTTCTCGTTTTAAGTGAAAAGAAAAATTTTCAATTGAAGCATGGGTATGCAACACTGAGAATCTTATAAACTGTTTTCAATTAAGGAAAACCTATGTCAGTTTGAAGTGGAAGTTTCATTTATGTGTTAGGCTCACAGTCCTAATAGAAACTATGCAATATTACCTGGCTGTTTGGACTGTAAGGCCCAAAGAAGTTTAGTGATTTGTTAATGCAATTTAACGATTTAATTAAAAAACTCACAAAATACACATCTCCTCTTCCCACCCTTAAAAAAAAAAAAAAAAAACAACAAAAAACACCTTCCCTTATTTTTACTTTAACTTGTAAGAAATGCAATAGTTTGAGCTTCCAGGTGAAATTTGTGTAGCTTTTCCTTTCACTTTTGCACTAGATACCTTAGATTCTGCATCTTGTGTGTTTCCACAACCTCTGCAGACTCATTTCATCTTCATTTTGCTCAGTACAGTAAGAAAGCCAACAATTGAAATAGAAAAGCTTTTACAAACGCGAGGGCTTCAAGGATCTAGTAAGAAAGTAGGATCTGTAAAACATGCAGTGACTAAAAGGCATCCTGTGCATGAGTGTATCATAATCAGATTACGTTTTCACTGAGTACAAGCCTTCCAACAACTGTATTAGGCCCACAGTGAGATCTCTATACAAAAGAAAATCCAGCTGCTGGTCTCCTTGGGAACAGCAGAGAATGAAAGGATGTGGCTCACCAGATTTTGACTGTAGAATATTTTGGTTTAATGCTTGCATTCACTTTCATGTGTTTGTTGCTGGTGTTATTTCTTTTTTATAATTGGAGATATTTGAAATGGTTTTTGAAAGATGAAGTAAGTCTTAGGAAGTACACATGAACAAAGAGCTTTTTGGTATTTCTTCACAGTTTACTGGCATGAAATAAAAATGCCAGCGATCAATCAAAGAAAAAAAAAATGCAACTCTTGTGTTGTAATTTTTTCTAATATTTGTGTGAACTAATTCCATCCAAAGGTTTCCTCCCACTGCATGATAATGTGCAATGTGAATGGTTACAGTATATACTTACTGCAAAATGTTGGTGTATTTATTTAAAAAACTCCATCTTGCTATTACTGTTCAGCCCTGCATAAGAGTTTGAAGAAAAAATTCCCAATATTCAGAGCTTTCTGTTAAAATAGAAATTAACATTCTCTCTATTGCAGATAAAGTGGAATGTAGTAAAGATAAAACCTTATACATACTTACTAGGGATCTAAAATCTGTAAAATCTGTCTTTTTTGCAGTAACTTTTAGTTGTCTCTAATTGTACTTTATGGAGCATTTGTCCATAGTATGATCTGCTCTTTTCAAAAAAAGTCTGAAAATGACTGGCTTATTACAAAGCATGTTATTCTGGTTTATTTTCCATACACAAAAAAATCAGCCTGTCCCTTGAGGCTTGAAAACTATAGTGGTTATTAGAAAAGGGAATTATCTCTCTTGGATAATGTCAATCTTAGATTGCTTACCATTTTTTGCTCAACATGCCATCCAGTGGAGAATCGTGAAGTCTCATTTCACTTATGTATCATACACAATTGAAATAGAATAATTAATTCTCCTCCTTACTGAATTGGAGAGACATCAGCAAAATAGAAACATCATAGAAAAAGGTTTGTTTCCTTCCAACTATCAAATGATAAGTAATGGAAGGGCTAAAGTAGCCCATAAAAACTAATTCTGATAAATTTTGTTGTCCTGAGCACCTACTGTTGATAAAATTATCATTTCCAGGGAATTCACATTTTCATCCCAAGTCCCGCAGAATGAAGGCACAAACAGCAGGTGTAAATATTTATGTTAAAATTAGTTGTTACTGGAGAGAGAAGTCTTATCTTTAGGTTTTAATTAATTCTTATCTCACTTAAAAGATAATTGGAAATAATTAATGTTCTTGTAAAGTATCCATTGTCTGATTTCTGATGTAACATGTAGCTTTAAGAGGGAATTTGTGAGCCACAAGAATTCCTTTGATTTATATCATGTGCTTGTTTTGAGTGGGGAGAGGATCATGGTTGATTTGAGTGTGTATTTGGAATCCAAGAAAAAAAAACAAACAACTTAATTAAATACACTTTGTCAAATGAACTAATAATGCTTTAGACAAGTTTTTGTACCCCACATGCCTTATGGCTGTTCTACATTTCTTCTTCTTTAACAAATTGAAAATTCTTCTTCTTTAAGTGAACAATGCAGTGAATAAACTGAATGAAAAGTTTCTGTTTGATGAGGGATGAATAGATTGCTCTTTATTCTTCTTGCCAAGGAGTTAATTACTACATTGGTACGGTTGGTTGTTAAGAGTTGTATTCTCAAAGGCAGTCCTGCTACAAAACAGATGTAGTTTTTTCATCTGAGAGAATAATAAGTTCTGTGGGAAAGATGAAAGTAGCAAGAAAATGTCTGTTTTAAAAAGTTCCTAGGCTGTATGGCTTTCCCCATAAGCTGGTAGATGCATTTGTTTCAATTGGAGCTTGAAGAGAAGTATATTAAAGGATCTAAGCATGCAGGAGTGAAAATGCTCTAATGTTGCATCTCGAGAGCAGTTTTCCAGCAACCTGGGTGTTTCAAAACTGTAGTTTTGATTAAAATATTGGCAGAACTACAGCTCTAACTAGCTCCCAGAGGATATTCAGTGTCCTAAAATCATATTAACTTCATAACAGCCTGCAGTTGAACAGAACACTATGGAATGTCTGTCCTCCACAGAGCACTGAGAGATTAGAGGATAGTCATTAATGCTCAAATTTGAAAATAATGTTATATTTTTTAATGCTGCACACATGTTCCTAGTCTCTACACTGTATATTCTAGCTTATGTATTGCCAACATGAAGATACATATATATATATATATGCAATTTTATTTATTTCTCAGTAGTTGCATGACTTTCAGAGGTGAGTTCAACTTAAGTATTGCCATCTCTTCAATCACATGTTTAAGGATTTTTTGAAAAACTATCTCAGTGCCTTCCATATCATATAAAGGTATATATATATAAAAGATAAGGTCCAATTGGTACAGGCCTGTGTAATGAATCAGGTCTGTAAGGTGATGAGCAGTGGTGGTGCCAGCAGAAGGCTGGCACAGAGACTGAGATTGCAGGTACAAGATCATACTCAACTCAGTGTATAAATGTTCTCAAGCATAGACTACAAATATGAATAAGTCTTGCTTTACTCGTCTATTGACCATTCTTGGCAAACTTGCTGAGATTTCAGGGACTTGGGAAACCCACTGCTTCTTTCTCAGCCTCTGGAAGCCCCTGCAGCACCTTTAATCTAAGGAACTGTAAGACTGGGAATTAAACATTGGGGAATATTGGACTGCAATAGACACATATTCTGACTTCCCTTCAGTTTGAAGTGTCTTTGAGGCAGCAGATTTTGCCTTTTGGAATAAAATACAGGGATGACATGATTAATTTATGAAGAAACCATAACATTTCTCTTTAGGAACACAGTAACATTATCCCATGTTCTCCCCAAAGGAGGCTATAATGGCCATAGGTCAAATATTGCTTCTAATAAATCAAACCTTTTGTTCAGTTTAGCCCAGAATTGCTTATATCTCCATCTCTTGAGACTTGAGCAGATGCCACTTTCTGTATTTTTTCATCTCTCGTATAGAAAATCTAAATTATAAAGGCTTATCACTTCTTTTGTTTTTCTTTCAGTCTAATCAAGATTTTATGCTTCCTGCTTTTCGCGTTACAGCTTTGACTGTCACACTGAAAACCAGATGCATTATTCCAGAGCACAAAATTCAATTTTCTCCTGTCTTGTACTGCTTCAATGACTCCTCTTAATTCTGTTAAAAAAAAGAGGAAAAGTAAAAGAATCTCCTGAAGTATTGCATGAGCACATACATTCCTTTGTCACTTGAAGTGACAACTGAATAGAGAAACGTATACTCATAGGCAACCCACTTTATTTCAACTTGTTAGTATAGAGAGTGATTTGGTGCATTACACTGGTAATAAAACCATATTTGTTGCAGGTCCTATTAATAAGCAATAAGTATTGTACTTTTAGCCACACTCACTTATTTGCCTTTAGGGAGAATATTTAAATCTCAAAAGAGTATTAAAAAAATCCAGTGGAAAGTTTCAAATAACATTTTTTTTTTTAATTGAAAGAGGGAGTATTGCAATCTCAATTTAAACATTTGAGTAACATGACAAAAACTTAAAGAGCATTAAAAAAAAAGTCAATTTTTTAACATAAAACTTGGACTAAATATAAAGTTATATTCTAAATTAATGTAGATGGCAAAAATATTAAATATTTACCCTAGAAATAAATACTTAAACATTTTCAGAAGTAGATGTTTATCTTGAGATTCAAAATTGATTTTTTAAAAAAATCCTATAAAATTTGCTTTTTGTTGTGATGGTTTTACTTGTTGAATTTCTCATAGAATTTTTTAAGCAGTTATAGTTACATTTAGATCAACAAGACCAATTCAGATCTCTATCAAATTAAAGGTCATCTAAATTACCCTTTTTATTATTTTTTAAAAAATTCAGTGAAATTTTCATGCACAATATTTATACATGGTACTTGTTTAAAATGGGAAGAAAATACTTGATTAATATAGAACTCATGGAAATTCCTCTTACAGTAGAACTTTGAAAGTGAAACAATTTATTTTCCTATGTCAGGGCCTTACCTGATATTACTAATCTCCTGCCTTGAGGCACTAAATTTGTGTTCTGTGTGCATCATTTATCTGTTTTTCTTTTTAAATTGGCATTTAAAGCATTTTTTTTTTCCCCTGGCACCTTGGCAAATGTAATATAATTGGGGGTTTTTTTCCATAAAGGACTACAACTGAACACTTAAGAATTGTGGCTGACTTCTGGAAGCATACGTTTCTTGGGATGATTATAGGGTGATCAAACCTTGCCATACCTTGGCAGTTCCACAATAAAATTATGCCCCAAGGTGTATGCCACTGCAGCTTCCTTGCTGAGTGGCTTACATAAGCTCTGTTGTTATTTCCCTCTATTGGAGATTAGCAGCTCCTAAGACAAGAACTGAAATATGCTCACTGTGTTAATGAAGTCTCAAAATTACAGTACGGAAGAAAGCTTTCTTTGAAGTGCTGATAAATCTCTTCACACAGATCATTGCCTGCAAGGAGAGGAATACCACTTAGGTATAGAGATAAACCCAAAATATTTAGTCTGTAGCAAAAATAAGCTAAACCAATGATGTCATTGTATCCTACCAGTATCACATTTAGTTTGGGTTTTGCAACACAGTAAAGGAGAGATCCTCCTCTCACTCCTTTAGCCAAAAAATAGTTTTGTAACCCAGAGAGAAAAATTATGTCATTGCCCCATAAAATTACTTTAGTAGTAGTAGAAATATATAGTAGTAGAAATATTTCTACATTGTAGAAATATTTATAGCTCAATTGCGTGTTTGCAAGCAATAGTGCTGTGCCCTCAGCCATTTTAGCATTCCATTTTCCTACATTTAGACTGCTCTTATCAGGCTTACAGCACTATATCTAAGTGTTTGTGTCATAACTTTTGTACATTTATTAAAATATTAGCAGTGTTTTCATGTAGCTTTATTCTTAATTTATATTAACTTGAAACTGATATGACAGTAACATTAACTAAAATATGAATCTGATTTTATACTCCTGCCCTTCTGATCATCTAGCTTCACTTCCTTTAAAGTAAGAAGAAAGGCTAAATTAATTACAGCACAAAGCTATTTAAAGCATCAAGCTAATGTTTTGTCTACCCTATTCATAAGGCTCATTTCACAGTCGTATGAGCCTGACTTCTGCCATTCCAGAGCTACAGTCCTTTGAACTTAGTAGATGGTACAATATGTGTGAAATAGTGTAAAACATAGTAAGGTAGTTGTATGATCCAACTGGCCAGAAAAAGAAAGATTTCAAAAAAAAAAAAAATCTTTCATTTATACATAAAGTAAATCATGCTTCCTCGATTTATCTTCTGTTTGAATTTTTAACTATCCTTTTTCCTAAGGGAAAATGCCTTATGTCCCAGAACAACTTTTGTTTAGATACAAGGGGCAGTTCTTCAACCTTCTGTTTTTCTTGTTATTCTTTGTTTGCCCAATACAGTCTTATTGGTTTCAGAGCTCCTTCCACTTCCAAAGGTTATGCAAACACAAGTTTCCCTGTCTGCTACACAGCTTTAAATTTCCACTTGCACACACAGAAAAACAGAATGCAGAAGCAGTGTTTGCTGCAGCCAAACTAAATGTATCTGTAGGTTCTGTAGGCAATGAAGCCTCTTGGCATCAAACACCCCCTTGTCCATACAACCATATCCTCTTAGCTGCTCAAGTACACCAGCCACACGGGTTATTGGTGACGCTGTTAAAGATCACAACGACACAGACTCCAACTTCAGAAGGCTGACGATGACTCCATTTATTTCTGGGCATATCTTCCCCTTTTATGCTATTCTACAAAGAACAACCTAATGTGTGAAAGAAAAACAAACTTCTTCAATTACATTGGTCAAGTCAGAGGGACATCAAGAAGTCCCTCCTAGGGAAAGGAATGTAAACATAGGTTACGGTTAGGAAAACATGTCTCTTGTTGACAGAAAACTCTCTGGGAAAGAGTTTCAGAGAAACCAAAACACAACAGGCACGAACCAGGGCTACAATTGGGAATGACATCTGACACGTTCCATCTCCAAAACATGGCTGTTGTTTGAAAGATGACTAGCTGCCTTCATCCAAAGCCACACCAGCATAGTTTATAGTCTATTAACTCTTTATTAACAAAGGGAAATCCAGAGATGTAAACTGATTTGACCCTAGAAGAGTAAATGAAATGTAGGATTAGCACTTGTGTTCCTGGTTCCTAGTCCTGTAGTATTCTTCCAGAAAATGATGCCTTTTATATTCATGATTAATAGAAAACCTGATTGATAGCAGTTCGGGAAGCTGTATCTTAAGATTCTACTTATATTGTGGCACTTAGGCACTTCTCGCTTTTCAAGTCCTTTTATCTGGAGTTTGTTATGTAATTTGAATACTGCTAACTATTTCAAACACCCCCTCCAACCTACACACCCATTATTGTGATTAGTAAGAATAGTTTTAGTATCTCAGGTTGTATAATTCTTCATCAAACTTACACATAGACGTACTTTGATTATAGTTCTGTTTGCATTTTCTGGGGAAAAGAGTGCCACGATCAGGTATTATTTCCATTTAACTTGCAACTTCACTATCTGGAGTGGAAGATAGTATATTTGATCTCAGATTACAGATATTTTAGAAATCTTCAATCTAAATTATTCTCTTGGCCCAGGTGAGAGGTAGCATTTCATCAATGCCTGTATGTTTCCATTCTTCTCTGTCTCCTGTTACCTATGCATGGATCATTTTTGCTACTTTGAAGAACCACAGAAGTTTGGAGGAAAATCTCTTTTAGCAGGCTATGAGTTATTAAGAGCAGAGTTTAGAAGTCTGTTGTGTTATGAAGGGACCCAGAAGCACTGGTTACAGAGCATGTCTATGAAGCCTCTATATACATGTACCTCCGTAAATGATTTCCTACAGTGGGGGAGTTGCACACTTATCATTCCATGTATCAATACAGGCTGGGAATGAATAGATTCAGAGTTGCCCTGGGGAGAAGGACTTGGGAGTGCTGGTAGATGAGAGGCTGGACATGACCTGGACATGTGCGTTCACAGCCCAGAGAGACAAATGTGTCCTGAGCTGCATCCAAAGCAGCATGGGCAGTAGGGCAAGGGAGGGGATTTTGCACCTCTGTTTCACTGTTGTTCAGAGACCTGGAGTTCTCTGTCCAGCTCAGGGATCCCCAGCACAGGAAAGACATAGACTTGTCAGAGACAAGTCCAGGGGAGAGTTATGAAGATGCTCAGAGAACTGGAGCATCTCTCCTATGAGAAAAAACTGAGAGAGTTGGAGATGTTCGGCCTGGAGATGAGAAGGCTCTGGGGTGACCTCAGTATGGACTTTCAGTAGCTAAAGGGAGCCTACAAGAGAGCTGGAGAGGGTATTTTTACAAGGATATGTAGTGACAGGACAAAGGGGAATGGTTTTCAACTGAGAGCATATTTAAATTGGATGTTAGGAAGAAATTCTTTATTGTGAGGGTGGTGAGGCCCTAGAGCAGATTATCCAGAGAAGCTGTGGATGCCCCAGACATGGCAGTGTTCAAGGCCATGCTGGATGAGACTTGAGCAATCTGGTCTGGTGGAAGGCGCCCCTGCCTGTAGTGAGAGAGTTAGATCTAGATGACTTTTAAAATCCCTTCTAACAAAAAAAAAAATTATGATTCTATAAGATGCTCTTTGAACTGTGTTTTCTGGGGAAGAGCTGCCTACACAATATTGAGAAGGAAAAGCAATTAGGACAGAAGTGTTGGAGCTGCTGCAGGGAGTGCCTCTGAGCACACCTCCAGCTAGGAAGATTGGACTGCTTTGAGTGTATTCAAAAACTGCATCTATTGGGGAGAAAAGAAAGTAGCCACCAATGGAAATGCTTCCTATTATTGCCTTAAAATATTCACCTAACAGTATGAATGGTGGATGGCATTTTTGTCAGTGTGAACAGCTGCTCCCCTCAGCTTATTTTGCTTTTACTGAATCATCTGTAACAAACACTCTGCTCAGGAGAGCCTGCGGGTAGCTCGGCACTTTTCATTTACAAAAGTAATCCGTGTCTCTTGTCACATTCAACTTTGCTAGAATGTGGCAGGAGTTTGCAAAAGTCACCCAGACTTCAAGGGAAAACAACTTCTACTGAACACTCCTTGGCTGGAAACATAAAATATTTATACTCTTGAAACAGGCAATTTGATCATTCAGTCGCTTTATATATACCTCATTGTGTAAGCATTCTTCTGCAGGCTCCCTTCTCTGTTAAATATAGTTATACGGTACATAATTGCCAAGAGTAAAAAAGGGTTGCATATGCTATTTTTAGTAGCATAGATGATGAGCACAGCATTTATGAAGGAAGAATTATTGTAGAGTTAAAACTCATGCATATCTATGAAAGCTTAGCTTCTTCCTTGGGAGTTTTGGAACAAGTCCAACCTTAGAAAGTTCTCATGGGGTTTCTTGAGCTGTGCAAGTTGGAAAGAGCTTTCAGCTAAGTTGCTGATACTTAAAATAACCAAAGGGCAGTTTTAAATGTTTGTCACTAAAAGCAATAAATCACTGCTCAGCACAAGCTGTGTTAACTCTGCTGTCAGGACAGGTGTCTGCTGGGCTCCCTGAGGCAGTCAGCAAACACAAACTAATGTGCAAACTACAGTAATTTTTTGTGCCAGCTCTCCCATTTTTGAGTTGAATACTAGGTCTTCATACTACTGCTGTTACAAGCTGACCTGACCAAACCTGTGTGATTGAGTTAATCCACCTTGGCCTCTGCATGGAAACCTGTGAGATGTCTGCATGTGAGAAAATATTCTGCTGATAATGGTGTGAAGTGTGTGCTTGCACACAACTTGTCTGGGGCTCTTACTTGTAATGGCCAGAAGATTTTATATACATTCTTTTACAAATGTGATGGTTTCATCACTTACTATATTTCATGTGATTGGGAGAACATAAAGAGCAAAACAGGCTTATCTTCAAATTACAAAGATAGTTTATTTACACACACTGAAAGGATAAAAATAGGAGGGGAAAAAAGGAAATAAAGAACAACAAATGAAACCTCTAAAACATCCTTCCCTCCCTCTCCAAGTTTTCACTTTTCCACACTCAACATAAAAAGACATAACCTGCAACTTCAGTCAGTTTACTATTTAATGATAATCTTTCATCAATTCTTCAGGAAAGGCATCGTCTGCAAGGACTTAAAAAAAAAAAATGAACTTGCAAACTGTGAAATCCCACCCATTATACAGCTTTTCCCAATACTGAACATGTGCCATGTACTCAACACACTGCAAACTGGGGTGTCACTTTTTAAAGGTGAACCACTTCAGAGGCAAAGGATTTTCTCATCTCAAGGAACAGAGCAATCTTTTCACTTCTTCACTACACACAGAAGGCTTTCATCTCTCTGTTCCAGCATCTCATAAAATCAGTTTTACTTAGTCCATCACACAATACCTTTGCTCAAAAATCTACACATAACTTAAAACAACCACCTCCCCAAAAGCATATTTTTCCATGGTTTAAAGGAATAGTTTAGTTCAGTCTCCATGTTACCAGAAATGTCCAGCCAGATTTTGGCCACTCCTTCTCCTCTGCCTCAAATAGTCTTTTTCACTCTCTCTTCACTGACTTCAGTTCCATGCTGTGTCTCCCCATGGTTCAATCACTATATCTGTCCTCACTCCAGGGGAAAGACCAGTGCTCGGAAAGATTCATTTGCTGGCAGGAAAGAGTTAAACTTGCCAGGCCTACGGGGCTGCTCATATGGTCCTGCCATGGCGGGAGCTGGAAAAATCCGAAGGCCACATCGGTGGGGCAGTGTGGAGGAGCTGCTGGATTATTTTCTTTTCCACCCCTCGGTCTCAATTGTGGCCACTCAGAGCTGCTCCCTGAGGCCTGAAGAAGGCGGGGGGGAGGGGGGGAGCAGTGGCAGGGGAACATCCCCGGTCCCGGCCGGTGACACGGGAGCTGCCAGGGCTTCTCTTCCCCTGCCCCGCTGCTGCTGTTCCCGGGCCCAGGCATGGCCGGGCTGATCCCCCCACAGGGCAGCAGCTCCCAAAGGCCCAGGCCAGGCCCGACCAGGGGCACCAGGGCCTGGCTCAGCCCGGCTCGGCTCCCCGCCGCCAGATGTTACCTGGTGGCTCAGCTGGAAGAAAAGAGAGAGAATCTCACCCCTTCTCAGCTTATATGTATATTACTCAAAAGTTGTATTCTACTTTTCAGTGGTCAAACTACCTGCCAATTAAAAAACTGACTCCTGATTGGACTGTCCTTTTCTAACAAAATCTAAACTATGTTAATTTAACCCATGACAACAAAGAGAGATCTGGCTTCCAGAGATCAGTTTTTCATGGATAAAAACAAAAACCAAAACAAATTAAAAAAAAATTGCTTATGACCATGTAAAGGAGTTGCTCATGTAATTAGTAATTTTTGACCTGAATAAATGATATTGAAAGGACTAACAGAGTCGATACAAACGCTGTCCCAGTGATTATATTGGAATGCAATGCTTATGCTCTTAAGTGTTCTCATTTTAGTTCATGCAGCTTTGGGAGAAAAAATTGTCCAGATTACTTCTAGGACTTCAATACACGTTTCCAAATAGTAGTTTCTTATGAAGTGCGATTTTTTTCTACTAGATGAAAAAATTGAAACCATCCTTACATATTTGCACATGCATTCCTCATTAATAGTCACTGCTAACTCATCTGATGCTTGTGTGCCAAGTCTTTATGACTTATTTCTGTATATTGACCTTGCTGTATTCATCCATGCATCTTTATAGATACAAAAAGGAATAGAGAAATGCATCTGGCTTAAGTATATCTACTTAATATACAGCTGGATTTTACTGGTTTATAAATAAACCCTGAAATGTTTTGTTGTTGTTTTTTGGGTTTGTTTTGTTGGTTTTTTGTTGTTTTGTTTTTTTTTTTTTAAATCTGGAAACCTCATCTATACTCAGGTCACCCATATTTCTTTTATAAATCTGAAATGATTTTCCAGCCTCCTGCATCTTATACCTCTGCAAGGCACGTGTCAAAACCTGCTGTGTAAGGATCTCATTCAGTGTTTTGCTCTCAATTTCTTCAAATCTAATACTACTAAATCTGGTGAAAGACAGTAGTGAACCAGCTTCACAGTCTCTGACATTTCAAGACACCAGGTTGATTCTGTGTGAAAATGCCTTTTGAAACCATCTTCCTCAATAATAATTCTTTCTTCTTCTCCTTCTGGCATAGTATATTCTATGCCTAAATTGCTCAAATTGAGCCTATTATAACATTCAAATGTCCAAACATAAAAACTACCCATCATTCACTATCTGGTTATCCATCAGGATTTGACATTTTTATTTTTCATGATACGAGCGATTTTGTGTGATATTTAAGGGCCTGCCAAATGAATTAAGTAATTTTCTTCTCCATTCTCTATAATTAGACTTGTACTTTCTAAAGAATCTCAGTTTTACAGTCTAATAGGATGAAGAATAATTTCAATAACCTAAAAATGTATTTGGATTTTTTTAATAAAAAGATAACTCCCAAAGACTTCAGAAATCTGTAGCATTAATAATGATTTATTGCAAATAGATAACATACCAAGTGTTACACAAGACACCTGCAACTGATTAAATCTGTGACATGAAGTCCCAAGATAAGTGCAGACATAGTATTTATGTGTTTTTAAAGGCAAATGGTGAAGAAGTTTCTTTTTCAAGGAGATTTGATCAAACAGGGGAAAGGAAAAAAAAGGAATGGCTTACAGCAACTTAGTTTTGCTGATTTTTGCATGAGGGACAGATGTTGATCAGTAGATGATAGGTGAAGCCATCCCAGTAAGAGCAAAAAATGCTGAAATTAATATAGAAAGAAAATTAAATGGGAACTGAGCAACTTTAAAGATATGACTGCTCTGTTCATGAGCAATTTACAATTTTTCCTACCTTTGAAAAAATGATCAGTTGTTGCCTCAGGTCCCCTTTAAATTTAAAGAACCTATGAAACGATAAAATGTCTCAATAGCAAAAATAATTACCTGTTTTCATGATCTATAACTACATTGTGGTAAAAGAATAAATGAAATAATGCATTTCATACCTGTAGTTATCTATTTCTTGTAACCTCAAGGAATTATTTTTAAGTATTTTAGTGTGTCATGAAAACAGAATGCAGTGGATTTTTTACATGTATTTCAGTAATATTTGAAAGAGGCCCACCATAAGGAAATGGGCTTTCAGTTTCTTCATGCTTTTTCTGTGCCACTGAATTTTTTATTATTTCAGTTCCCTTTTTTAAAATATACAAATAACCCAAATTAAACACTACTAAAATTGCCTCAATTAAAGATACCTTTGTTTGAAGCCTTTCTGTGTTCTGTGTATGTGTGTGTTCATATTGTGTATAAAACCAGGCTTTTGCTTCTGTACTTCCCCAGCTCAATCACAGTGGGCAATAGACCTTGTGTGCTTATTTTATCTTCTGCTTGACATACTGCTGGATGCATAAGATCAAATGCAGCATTTCATTTCCAGCCTCACAGATGACAGAATGAATTCCAGAATGCATTTCTGCAGATGTCAGAAAGGTCAAGGAAGACAGATAGATACAGGTTTGCTCATGTTTTAGTTTCCTGAAAAATCAGAAATCATTATGTAGAAAACCAAATTACTTTTTAAATCTTATCTTTGAGGTATTTGATTTTTTTATTACTAACTCATTAAATAAATATTATCTTTCAATTTATTCCATGTTTTCCTCCTATTTATTAGCAATTTGTTAAAGAATTCCGCTACTTGGTCTATGTTAATAGATTTCTAGGAACTGTGGAAATCCTTTATAGGCTGATCAAGTAGTTAAAAGTCTTTAACCTTTTACCAGCACATTTCAGGATTTTACAAGAATAAGTAATGTTTTATTTCTATTTAATTTGCTCAGCTAGGGTATAAAGCCCTAACTAATTTAGCAAATACATACAGAGTAATCAACTTTTCTAGTTTTCTTAACTACATATTTTCAATAATGTATTTCCTCTTAAGTCTCCATGTCAATACCATACATATGATTTTACAATATTGAAATGATTCCCCCAAAGTTCTGATCCTGAACTCTGAGTAAAAACTCCATTTATGTTTATTTCATTTTGCTTTTTTCACTTGGTTGGAATGTCATGCAAAAAGAATAAATTTTTAGCTTTTATCCATATTTTTCCTTGAAGTCACACTGCTAAAAATATTAGGGACTAGAATGGCAGTGTTGGTGTTAATGCCTTAAAATCCTCACTTTCATGATCTTGTTAAACTTATTTTAAGAAATCAATATGGGGATTTTCCCTCCTGTTTGCAGAAACTTTGGATTATTAAAACTTCCAAATGTATTTTTTGGTGAGATTTACCAAATCAGGTTAGGATTATTGTAGTGGAAAAATGGCTGAATCATGATTTTTCTTTCATTGAGTCTTCTTAGTGGGCAGGGCCTTCACTCTAGTTCTTGGACATCAGAAATAAAAGCAGAGTTTGTTCTGTGATACAAACTTTGATACATGGAAAAATGTTGTAATTTTCAAAAAGTATTTTTTTTTTCTCTAATCAGTAAAAGTTTATTAATCTTGTGAATTGGTAATGTGGGAAAAGTGTAGAGCTAGAACACAGGAGACAATAGCTGGACTGAAACCGTGAAAAAGTAATTGAAAATTAATTAAATTGAAATACCTGAGATCATGTTTGTGAACCTTAACAAACCTGGTGACCTCAAACTTGAAGTTTTGATTTAGAAAAAATAAATAAGAGTGTTGTCTAAGTAATGGTCATTGATCTTTCACTACTCTCTGGTATAAAATTTATATTAAATTTATCGGGTTTTGGGGTAGTTTTAAGTGGCAAGGATAATATTAATGTTTTGTCTAGTTCTTCAGTGGAGCATTTTCTTGGTTTTAAGTTGTAGTGCAATCAGACTCATTTAATTTTGCATGCTGATGTGCTGACCAGAGTCAGCATTTTAGATTTTACAAGCCAGGCACAAAAGGTGCCTTGACAAGGTTAGTGTTTTTTGAGTGAGAGAATCTGACTTCTGTTTCACTCAGAACTGGAATCTGAAAGCAGGTAGAAATGCTCTGCTGCTACCTGGGAATGATTAATAGAAACTGAACAACTTCAATTTCTGTGAGCTGTAGGGGGAACAATGATAAAACATAAAAACTTGGTATATTTGAAATATATTAAGACTACCTAGATGGAAGTAACTTAACTGATTTTTCAGCCTTTCTTAGAATTCTTTGGAAAAAAAAAAAAAGTGGAAGAAATCCTCCTGTTCAGTATTCATTTTTTATTTTGTGGGTTTGTGGTGTTTTGTTTGTTTAGTGTGAAAGCAAGGGCATGATCTTCTAAATTTCTGTGGTAGCAGAAGTGTTTCCTAAGAAGAGGAAGTTATTGTTCTGCAGAAGAAAATAAGAGATTATTTAAAAAGTAAAAATCACATAGATCTACAGTTTGCTTCACAGAAATAGGAAAAATATGGCCCACATATGAAAGCTCTGTTTCTTAAGGGTATGTTCTGTTATCTTGTTAACATAGGCATTACTTTTAGTTTTTTTCTTATGGGGAAGAGAGAAGAGTAAAACAAACAGTGGTCCCCTTTAGCTTGCACTGTAACTTCAAATATTCTCACGGCTAAGGCATATGAATGAATGAAAATTCTCAGTGTTTAAGGAATTCTGCTGATCTAGGACTCTGGCCAAGTTCAGGTGTCATCTTGGCTGCCTAAGCCTACTTAGCTGCAGTCTTCAAGCAATGGAATTATTTTATAAATATTTTCTTTGAAAATGCTGCTGGACTGAGGAGGTGCAATACCCAGGTTCCTGAGTGTGTGCATGCACCACACACAAACTAAGCACTGAAGAAATTTCCTTCTGTAAATTCAGAATTTGTGAGCATTTGTGAGTTTCCCAAGAACTTTCTAATATCTTCTCTGACACATGTCAATCCACTGGAATTTTGACAGGGGCATATACTAGCTCAGAAGTGGGTTAGAGGTCTGTTTGTTGTTGTTGGGTTTTTTGTTGTCTGGGTTTTTTGGTTTGGGGTTTTTTTTGTTTGGTTTTGGTTTTGGGATTTTTGGGGTTTTTTTCTGCAGTTACTTATAGAGGAGAAAATCTGCACTTATCTCCATAGTCATAGTAGGGAATAATCAGATGTACTAAGGTAGGATGTTTCTGTTAGCTGCTCAGTCACAGACTNGCCGAGAGCGAGAGAGAGCAGCTGCCCCCAGCCCTGCCCTTTACCTGCCCCAAAACTCGAGTCAACTCCCCCTCCCGACTTCTGGCCGCCTCTTTGCTCTGGTCAAGAACCATAAGCAGCTAGCAATTTATGGGGGAAAAATTCTATAAGTAAAAATAAGGAACAAACTTAACCCCCAACGCTACGTTATTTGCGAGGATCAATGAGGAGCAGGAGTGACTTCCAGCGTTATTTCTACTTGAGAAAACTGCCTCCTAATTTTGTGAAATTTTGAATTTTCAAAGGGAAATACTGAATAATGTAAGGAAGGAGTTTTCAGGTAAACTTTAGAATTGCTGAAATATTAATTCAGTGCTGAATGAAGTTAGGCTAGTCTGGGATTAAAAAAAAAAAAATCAGAGAAAGATTTAAAATATTCAAATGTAATGCAAAGGCCTTTCTTGTATAAGATGAGATACCAGTGCAGGGCCTGCCTGGGCTTTGCTTCCACTCAGCCTGCCAGAATGAGCTATAGTAGAGCTTTGCAGAGTGAGGGATGAGGCTGAAAAAAGGCTCTGTGTGTCAGTCAGACTCTGCCTTAGCAATCAGCCTAAGCACAATTCACACCAAGAGTGCCTTTTATATGTGTCCAAGGGAAGCAAGGCATCCCAAGAAAAATGTGTTACAGTGCTGTGATATGTCCTGGTCGTATTTAGGCCACTAGAGATTACTTCTCATCTGAATGTCTTCCTTTGTTATTTCATTTAAGATCAAGGACAGTACATTTCTCAACACAATTATTGTGTGAAAGCTTTTAGTTTAAAGGAAAAAGAAACTTGTGAGCTCTTCTCAGCAGGGTTAGTGTCATCTTTGGTTTGTCTAAAGCACTTAACCCAACAGGGCTCAAGGGATGCTCTGCCTGATCCTGAAACAGGAGTCGACAGTCCTCACCCTGATTGCAACATTCTTTGGCTCTGCTGAAGTGGAAAATGTGGCTTCCTAATTCTAAATCTGTGTACTCAAAGGATGAATAATTTTGCACTGTCTGTCAACTGTGTGTCCACACACTGTCCATCTCTTCTGATGGTAGGTGTTTAGAGAAAAATATTCCATGTCAATACATGGCTAACATGGGGGAGATTGAATTTGTCCAAAACAAATTATAAAAATGTGATAATTTTTGTTCATGCTCACCACAGCAAGGCCTGGTCCCCCAAGCCCTCCCAAGATATTTGAACAACTTCCTGTGCAATCCTAACACTTTCCCCCAGATGAAAAGTAACTCTGTGTTAGAACTCTGATTTCCATATGAATCCAGTTAACTGCTGTTTTTTCTTCACTCTGTGTTGCTGGGTGCATGTAACCATGCAGGAATCCTTC
>VWYO01019785.1:106655-118541 GCA_013400275.1 Rhadina sibilatrix | reverse complement strand
CTGCCGGCCGGGGCGGGGGAGGCGAGCGGGGACACCCCCGAGGAGGGCGAGGGCCGGAGGAGCGGCTCGGAGAGCGGGGCTGCCGGCGGCGACAAGCCCGAGACGCGCTCGGTGTGCAGCAGCAGCGAGAGCGGCAGCGGCGGCCACGCCGGCGGGGCCGGCCCCATCTGCAAGATCTGCTTCCAGGGCCCCGAGCAGGTGAGGAGAGGCGCCGCGGGCGGGCGGCCGGCACCCCGCGCACCTCCGCACCCCCGGCTCCGGGGCCGAGCCCTGTCCCTGGTGCTGATCTCCGTCACTCCCCTGCAAGAATCGCCCTCCCCGGCGTCGGGGGCTGTGCGAGCCGCGGCCGCCGCTGTGCGAGCTGGTTGTGGCAAACGCCTGGGGCGAACCTGAGCCGGCGCAGAGCTTTGGGAGAATTCAGGGATTTTGCCGTGTCTGTCTTGCACGCTGGGTGTCCTCTGTCGCTCGCGCTCCCTGGTTCACCTCTGAGGGACTCTACACAATACGAATTTCTCAGGTTTCTCTTTGACTTTAAAATAAGAGTGTTAGCTTACAGGTAATGCTGAGAAGACCTCCAAGTATCATCACTGTCGTGACATTATGGGCCATAATATCAGCGATGGATCTGTAACTAGCATTTTATAGCTTGTCTTGGGTTTGGAAAGAAGAGAATAGCTGATTTATATAGTAGAGAAACTACTGGGGGAAGTGCTCAGTTCCATTATTTAAGGTCCTGCCTGACAGCTGGCTAGCTGGGCAGCACAGAGCCGTGCTCCAAGAGCAAGGTTCTCTTGGAATCGTGACGTCACACATTTCTTTCTGAGGGATGACTGCAAATAGCTGTTGGAGGAATGTATCCAACCACCTCTGGTACCTTTTGAGGTATTTGAAAGGGCTAATGGTACTGTTGTTTTACACATGGTAATATTTCAGTTGTTTCACATCAGTACGTGAACACGTGTGGACAGCTTTCTGGCTTTTCACAGTAGAAGCAGCTAGGTATTTTAAAGATATTTTTGAGTATTTCATAGGCAAAAATACATGCTTTTCCACGTAATGAAATTGAGACCAGGTCATTGTTACAGACCCTTAAATATTTTGGTATTGAGTGTACATGTAGATGAAAGGTTCCTTTAAAGTTGATGTTTCTGTATTGCCTTTCCAGGGTGAGTTGTTAAACCCTTGTCGCTGCGATGGCTCGGTACGATACACGCATCAGCTTTGCCTGTTAAAGTGGATAAGTGAAAGAGGGTCATGGACCTGTGAACTCTGCTGTTACAGATACCATGTTATAGCCATTAAAATGAAAAAGCCTTGTCAGGTAATTTGTTCTTTTTTTTTCAAAAAAAGTATGTCTTTTCAGTCATTTTTTTTTAAAGGAAATGATCTTTACTTTTACTTCCAAGGTGTCTGGAAAATACAGTGGAAGATCCTATATGCCTCACCAGCTAGCACTTGCACCCACTTGAAGTAGGTTTTTAAGACCAGTTACATACATATTAAAAGATATAGTGATTTGGTTCTGTTATATTCTTCTAGTTTTTGGCTTGTTGTGGAAATGGTCTTTAGAGGTTGGTAAATTCTGTAAGTAGTTAATTCATGCTGAGATGTGACAGAGAATTTGGAACTCTCAGACTCACTTTCTAAACTTTAAACATGTCTTTATTGTTTTTTAAAGACTCACTCAAAGGTTGATTTTGTTCTTTCTTCAAGCTTAGGGTCCAAAGGGGAGAGGCAAAGAAAGCTTCTGCTGTTTGTGTGTTCATCTACTGTAAAAATGTAAATGGAGGTGACTTTTCAGTCTTGGCGTAATTCAGAGCAGTAGAACACTCTTTAAAGTTCTGTCCACCAGTAGCTGTTTCAGAAACTGAAATGTGCAGCTACGTTTTCCACAGCTCCATTTCAGCAACATCATGTTTCAGAACATGAGCTGGAAATTAGAGCATTGTAGTGGTAGCATGTTCAGGGAGGGGCAGGGGGAGAAACTCAAAGCTCCAGCAGATCTCTTAGGGAAGCCTTAATACCACTTTGCATATCAGAATTCTTTAGAGGTTTTAAATTCCATCCCGGAAATTGTATTTTATAACATCTGAGGAACACATTTAGTAAGATAATTGTATCTTTTTTTTAGTTTTGGTCCTAGGAGCTCAGAGATGATGGAGGTCTCAAAGGCCAGAGCACTCGGGTCATTTTTCTGTGCCTGTGTTTGATTGGAGTTTTATACAAAAGACATGGTTGGATGGTAATGGCAGTTGTATGAACGTGATAAGCATTCCTTGGATACAGAATATCTGGAGTTTACAGCCGTTCAGATTAGGGGCTGTTTACAGTTTACAGCTGTTCAGATTAGGGACAAGTACTTACAGAGCCAGTGGACTTCAATTTTTTTCCTTTATAAATTATCAAAGGAAAATTTGTGGTAAACTCTCCTGGAGAGAAGCTTTATGGTGTAAAAAAGTAAAGGTTTTTTAAAACAGATTTGTAAAACCCTCCAGAAAATTAAGGTGATAGATTGTTTCTACACAGACATGGCTTGGCATGGGGTTTGGTCCTTTTGGCTTTTTTTAACCTTTTAAAAATCTTTATTTCTTGCACATCCACACCAATCTCATCCTTTTCCTAGCAAAGATTACAACAGCAATAGTTTGCAATTATAGTGTCTGAAAATAGTTGTTAGACAGCAAAGACATGACACAGTTGCCTACAAAGAGGCATCCAGTACTATTTGAGATGTTCCAAGGCAGCCAAAATACGTACACAGAATAGCAGATGTGACAGAACTTATGAGGGACTCTGGGACTGCAGATGGAGGCCAAGTGGGTGTTAAAGGACATCTGAAATGTCATTAGATACCTATCTGTGGACAGCAGAATCCAGCTCAAGCCTGAAGAACAACTATTCAGTTTCTGTGAAAAAGAGAAGCAAAGAGGAGTCAGTAGATGACTCAGTAGGCAACAAAGTTTGGCCAAGCTTACAAGGGAAGTAAAAAGAAACCAAAGAGACAGAAGTTGTGTCATTCACTGCGTGAATTCACCTTTTTTTTTTTTCTCTTTTTTTGCGTGAGGGAGGAAGAAAAGAAACCAGATTCATGTTTCTTATTCAATAGCTTAATGCTTGATTTATTCTTAACCCTGACTTTCATTTTTTAGGTAAGTCATTTAAGTCTGTCCTTTCTTTCTTGACAAAATAGCATACAAAAAGATTTCATGGAGTTGCAACTCAAATAGTTAGTTAGACATACAATCCTGAGGTCAAATTCCTGACACCAAAAAGATCACCCATCTCTTTGAGGGAATACAGTAGTACCTTTCTTAGTCTCCTACACAGAATATTCCTCTTGTAGTAACAGAATCTAAAAGGAAGTCTCAAACTGCAGTTGTCTGTGTAATTTTATAAGGGGAATCAGTCTTAAAATGCGCTCACTCCTCCCCTATATTCCTGACTGTAATAGTATTGGCCATTTTTAACAACTGGCTTGGCCTCAACTTTTGGACAGGTTCTGAATCGTTTTCTACACGACACAAAATCTTACTTTATGGTGAGTCTTTGGTTAGTTTTGACAAAAAAACTAAGGGTGAGACCATTTCAGTACAGAAGGAATTTAAAGCATCTTCAACTGAACTAGTGAATGTACTTGAAAGTTTCCAAAAAAGCAGGACTTCTTGCATTACATTAGCTACAATATTTGGACAAGAGCAGTTTACTCTCTGAAAAACCAGTAGTCTGCCTCAGTCTATCTTCCCAGAATTGTCTCTACCAGTCTCTACTTATTAGAACTTTGTAGGCAGTCTGATAGGTGAGAAAACTGGTTCTATTTACAAAAACAGCTTTTTTTTTTCAGGTAAATGCAGATTTACACCAGGTCTATGCAAACCTGCTCTATTTACGTTCAGGTCTATGCAGATTTACACCAGTTCTTCAAGTTTGCTTTCACCTCATGTATTTAAAGACTGTAACAATGTGTAGAGACTTAAAAAGGAAAAGATTTTTCTATGTGTTCATTGAGAACATTGGAATAGATGTGAATATTCCACTCAGTATCTAACGTGTTCTGTGGTTTGTGTTGCTTCGTGGAAGGTCAAGTAAATCCAAGGGGTGCCTCTTTTGGGGCAGCACATTCAAGAAACAGAATATGTCTTGTCCAGTAGAAATTCTTCCAGTGTCACTGTTCCAGTTCCAGGTTCAGCAACTACTACATAATNAGATGAGCATACAAATAAGTTGATGGCATTTGATATAATGTATAACAGAGATTTGGAATTTTTCAGTATCCTTCTTAAGGTCATATCAGAAAAATGTATTTTAAACTTGCTCTAGTCCATTAGTGAAAGCACATGTTCATCTTGCTGGACTTGCTCCATTGGCAGGGTGGAATTTGATGCAGTAATATGCAGGGCTATGTTAATAACTTGAAAATTCCCTTCCTCCCCCTCAAACTATAATGAGGGGATCTAGAACAAATACTGCTTTGGGCAGGGATTTTTGGAAGGTTTTTTTGAAAAGACTTAAAAAGGAGAGAGAGACTTCAAATGTATGACTTGGAAATCAAACCCATTCAGAATTCTATTTGAGAGTAACAAAAAGAGGGGGAAAAAAAAGCGCAAAAAGGAATATTTTTATTGGTTTGTTAAGGTTATAATCTGTGCAGATTTCCTTCTTAAAGGAAATATATTCCTAAAAGAAATATAAACACAGTGTTTTGTTTTTATTGGTGCTATCTAATTTTTACGATGTTAGGAGATGAGTTCATTTGCATTTAAGTATGAATATGTATTGAAGAATGTCAATGCTCTTGTAAGATTTAGAAATAATGTTTAAAAGCAAAATAGACTCGTGCAAAGGTTGAGAATATACTTTGGTGCTAAAACCCGTCACTTCTATAAGTGAGCAGTAAAGATATTTAGATAGTAGCCTTTTCTAGGCTGTTAGTGTGGTCTGTCATAAAATAGTGTTATGTTAGATGTTTAATAAATCCTGTTCATTAAAACATTATATTCTGGTACTTTGGTGAAATGGGCCTATTCCAAAAGTGATACAGTAGATGGATGTGCTAATTTAAAACCTAATTGTGTGGCAATTCAACACCTTTTCTGATATCAGAAAAATCACAACAATTATTTTAAAAAGTAAATGCTTACTTGTTAGGCTTGATTTCTTAAAACAGAAAAGAATTAATGTGCTACGTTTCAAAAGTTAAGGTTTCTCTTTTCCAAATGTTGTTAATCTGCGTATTCCTCGCTCATTTGAGAAAGTTCACTCTCATCAACTAGATAAGCATGAGCAAAACTGTGTGGCAGACTGCAGATATATGAATGCATGTTACATTTAAAAGTGCAAAAGTCAAGTTCTTCAGATACTTCATTATGGAGGCCAGTGTCCAGGAAAAAAAATGTGTAGTAAATATTTAGTAAAAGTTTTTGCTTATGACTGTGCTCAGCTGGGTGACAGCATTAAGTTCTTCTAGGCACAACTAAGAAAAGGAAAGGGAAAGGGAAAAGGCTGAAATCTCCAATTATGCATTCTAAACTGCACAATGTACCAAGAACAATCTATTACTGTCTCTCCCTGTACTGAATATCCAGAAGAATACATTGTGCTATTCCATATGTCAGTGGACAAAAAAGAATTGTTCAAATATTGGACAATTTACAAAAAAGTTTGAACAAGGGATAAGGGACAAATCTATGGTACACTAACCCTGGTACCGAGCCTCCTGGTACCCCAGCCATTTCTAACTATAAATGAGTTTTGGCATCTCAAATGGGATGTGTTTTAAGAGGTCCTTTGAAAAGAAAATAATTTTGCAGGCACCGGTTGAACGTGAAGGCACTATGCGGGGTTGTTGGAAAATAAAACACTTGGCTGAGATAGGTATCATGAGCTGAATGGAAATGAGATTCAGTGCCTAAGTAGTCATTAGAAGGTAATTAATATGTCAATAAATGCTTGGGAGGACTTAAAGATCAAATCAAGTCTTTTTAATTTGATGTGATGGAGAAGAGAGTCCGTAATAGTGGAGAAAGAAGGCCAGTAACATGGTCAAAGTAGTGGAATAAAAGGAATTGTACTTGAAGCAGTTTTGTACTTGCTGAGAAAATTACTTTTGTCATGAGCTTAAAAGATGCGTTACAGTAATTAAGACATAAAACAGAAGTGATGATGAGAAATAAATTTTTATGTATGAATAGTCTTAGATATGCTACATAGAAAGCACATGCAAGTTTTAGAAATAATGAGAATAGGAGGCTCCAAATATATATTTAAATTTAAGATATTTCCTGATAAACTTAAGATCATTTCAAGAACAAATTCATGTATTGGGGTAACAAATCTATACTGCTCGAGGAAGGCTGGGACATGAAAATCCTAGAGGTTTTAATGAATGGTAAAGTCTATACAAAACGTGGTCGAAGCAGACTAATACTTTAGTCTTGAGAGTTTGGTTTTAGTTTTCTAGGAGAGAGAAATCTGAAACAGAAAACTAGATGTCAGTCATCAGCATAGATATAGTAGCTGTACTTCTCACACTTTTTTTCATAAGCATCTGCTTTTGGCCACTTCTAGGGAGAAGATACACTCACAGTCATCTCAGTGACTGCACTGTATAGATGGTGATTAAGTAGCATGCTTAATGAGTTTAGATACAAAAGGATAGCAGAGCTGTTGGAGAGAGTAGTTGAGGGTTTTTTCTGTGGTGGGAAAGGCAAAATACACCTTTCTGTCTTCTGTCTACTTTCTGTTAAAGATCTGAAGGTAAATGATAGATTGAAAAAGAGAATTGGGTAAGAAAGTGTCAGTGGTGCAGAGTAAACTTTGCCACCAACTTAAAAAACAAAAATGCTAAAAATGGAAGGCATCAAAGAGAAAATTCTGATGGGATAATGAATTTCATATTGTGTTTTCTTTATTTTCTTGTAATTAATGCATAGAGAGACATGGAAATAAAAAGAGTAGAGAACTGTCAAATAAAGGCAGCAAAAAGGTGTGGAGACAAAAGTCAGTTTAGCTTGAGAAAAGCATTTGGATGGCCATTCAGATGAGAGAGCACATTTTTCACAGAGCAAGTGAGCAGGCCACTGGTGCACTGCTAGCACACTAGGAGCTGAATATTTAGCATACAGAGCTGAAGGAGTACAAAGTGGACAGTGGAAAGGAGGAACAAAGATTCAGAAACTTTAGAAAAATGGATATAATTTATAATTAATGACAGGTGAGAGAGAACAGGGGATGGAAGAATATCATAAGTACCAATGATCTGAAAGTTATGAAATAATGAAGAATAGTGGGAGAACAAAGGAACTGATTCTATCATCACAATGAGAGTTGGGTAGGGATAGAGAAGAACTAAACAAAAGACTAAATATTGACTACATATACTGAGGTATATTTGTAATTTATGAGAAGAAATTAAATTTATCTTAAGAGCTCAGAGCAGGTATCGAATGGGAGCTGAAGCCATCAGGAAGGAAAATAGGTGATTACAGAAAAAGTCAAACAGTTTAGCAGTTCTCTCAGACTTCTAAGTATATCCTAAGGTAATCAAGTAGAATACAAAATAAAAAAAAAGAGAGCATACTTTAAAAAAAATAGTATTAAAAGTATGTGGGTGTGTGCCCCTCATATATTACTCTTTTATTTTCTGTAGCTGCTTAAAAAAGCAATTTCTTTCTGTTTTTATTTTGTGAGATGTGTAGATTGTGCTCAAGGCAGTTTGACTGCTAGAATAGTGTGAGAAAACAGTGCAATGTAAACTGTGAATGGTACTTGGAAGTAATTTTTTAATTTCAAGTGTCATCCTGATCTAGTAGTAAGACATATAATACAGATTTAAACCGTGGCATTACCTTAGTTTATTAAATAGTGGGTTAACTACTTCAAGGAAAAAAAGGTGGATTCCTTCAGCCCAAGATTTTCGTGGGACAGAATGATTTGCATGAGATACAGTGCCAGGTTTTTTCTCAGAGGAAATATATCAAATTATAGTTATTGCTGGAAATATAAGCATAAATTACATATTTGCAACAGATTTCATTATAAAAAAAAATCCAACAGTAGAAAAGGGTATGAATGGGAATCAGGGTTGCTACATATACATAGATGCTGCCATTTGAAATGCTTAAAGTAACAGTGCAAGGCTTAAGATATGGAACCTTTGTGTCACTGGTTTTTTGTCATTTTCTGTGCTTAGGTGTTTTCCCAATGGCTTGATCTGCTAGAAATTTGTTTAGTGATCAAAGATTTCTGAGTTTTTGCAATACAAATTTTTGTCTTTTTGTCATATGTCAAAAATCCCAATTATTCAAGTCTTTAATTCCTATCAACAGAGATTAGTGGAAAAATACTGAAACCAAGAAGTGGTTATTTCAACAGGCTTCTTCTATTTTTTAATATGAAAAATTGTTAATACATGATGGTGTACTGCTTTCATACCATGTGTCTGTGATTCCTTACCTTATGCCGATTTGGCAGTGCAAGTAGCCGGCTTTGAGCACCAAGTTCTGTCAATGCATCCTGACTTCTCTACCAGTCTGTGTTAATTCTGAAGTGTCCCTGTAGTTTTATCCACAACTGAAATTTGTCAAAGAAAGTTTTACTAAGTTAATTTTGAAATTTGCTTTTAATACTTCTTGGTTGTGAATGTTGGTCTGTTCTCACTGAAGTTTTCAGCACTTCATCCCAATGGCTGGCAGTCATGCCAACTTACTTCTTTCTTAATTTTCTCTTTTGGGGAGACAGCTTTTGCACCTATTGTGCTTGTATTTTTAAATTTTTTTGTCCCATGTGTAGATTCAAATTTGATGTTTGGTGTTCACTCTGAAGATTCTTTCCTATTGCTTCAGCAGCATGCAGAGAATAGCCCCTGCCTGCTTTCATGCCTACAGTGCAACAGTGAAGGAACACTTTGACCTCAGTTCCTTTGAAGGAACTTTCCTTTCCTTCTGACTTGTCTGAGTCACAGCACCCTCATTGTGCATTTTGCCTGCTTGACTCTTTTGCCATGGAGTACTTTGCTTCTTGTTTTAATTTGTTTCAACTTTTAATTTACTTTTATTTCTTCATTTCTTTTGTTTTCTCCTCCTTTTGTTTACATTTCAGTGAAGCTCATGGAGAATGAGTATTCTAATTCTTGGCCATATGCTCTTTCCTTACCCTCTACTCTATTTGTGTGTATGTGTCCCATTTTTGCATATTTATCTGGCAGTGTCTTCCCTCCAGGGCAGCATTAACCTTCGCCTGTTCTGTGATGAGCATATTCCCAGTACAGGAATATACCATACTGTTACCCACACAAACTGTATTAGTGGATAGGGGCTATTTCCTAAGCTAAGGGTCATTTTTCTCATCTTTTATGGCCAAAGAACAGATCTAATAAAATAATTCCATAGTAGTTCCACAGTCACAAGCCTTGCCATCAAGATGAAATGCTACCTAGCTTTATGTGTATTTAACTACTCTCCTAACACTGGAAGCATATTATTCCAAGCACTACAAGGATTTTGGAAAAAACACATTCCATAAAACTGGCAGCCAGGAAACTGTTGCTGAAGAAAATGAGAATAAACTTCAGTATGCCTTCTCTTCTTTTATACTAAGGAGGCTCCCTCTGGTCCATGGGCAAGAACAGACAGACTGAGAGTCTACATCTTAATGGAACACTTGATGTATCTCTCATTGCTTTATCTGAGCGATCTGCAATTTACAGTCTACTAGAGCTTGTGGTTACTCCTGGCACGTTATGTTCCTCCTTGAATGACTAAAGTCCACATCTGTGTCAGGGCTGCTCTTTCATAGGAGGAGAGCAATATGACAAATTTTACTTGAAGGGATGGGTGTAACAGCTGATGTGAGCTCCCTGAGTCACATCAGAATAACACAAAGAGAATATGGGAGACTTACACATTCAGCCTTTTCCTGCATCTGCAGCACAGTTCCTCCACATAGTCACTGTCTTTAGTGACTACAATAATCATTGTAGGCTCAAATCTTTTGATGTCAGCTTCCAAAAAGGACACTTCGATTATGGTATTTGAATGTACAAGCTGACTTAAAATCCTCCTGAGACTTAGTAAAGAGAGAGACTTCCTTCTCACCCACCATTTGCAGAGTACTGCATATCATCGCATTGCCTTCTGGATGCTTGCACCAAATAGAAATTAGATTAATAATGGATGCTTTTCTGATATCTGTCAAATTTATGGAAAAGATCTTCATATCCTCCACTACCCATTATAAACAGAGGGACCTACAAATCTTGTAGAAAGGCGTTCAAGGGTTCATCATGGCTCTCTACAACTACCTGAGAGGAGGTTGTAGTGAGGTGGGTTTGGCCTCTACTCCCAAGTGAAGAACAAGCAATAGGACAAGAGGAAATGGTCTCAAGTGATGAGTGGGAGGTTTTGCTTAGACATTAGCAAAAACTGCCTCATTGAAAAGGTGGCCAGGCATTGAAGCAGTCTGCTTCAGTGGGATGTGGTGAAATCACCATGCCTTGAAGTGTTCAAAAGGAATGTGGATGTGGCAGTTGGGAATAAGATTTAGTGCTGAATGGAATTGTACTAGGTCAGTGATTGGACTTGATGATCTTAGACATCTTTTGCATAAAATTTTATGATCCTATAATGTCTGGGATTTCAAAATTTTCTACTTCAGCCTGTTCTTTTCTTCCTATAGCCTTGGTTAAAAATCTAGAAAATGTGTGAAATTGCTGGTTGTTCTACCAACAATGTAGAATGTGCCTACTTCAGAGTTTCTCCACTGAGAATTGATGCCATGTACTTGACTGTGGAAATTTGTGGAAAATCTATTGTGCATTCAGTGGGAAGAGTTGGAATTTTAAGAGTTGGAAGAGTGTGCTGTTGGAATTTTAAAAGCTTATATTTTCCCTGGGCCTTTCCCTCCTGCTTTTGTAGATGTCACTGATACAATTGCTGTGAACCTAGACCCAGCAATTAAAGCTACAAGATCTAAGGACTTCGGTCTTCTAGTCCAGATTTTTTAGAATAGAAAGCAGTTTTGGTAGTTTAAGTACTCCCAGATATCTTGGTGGTCATCATGTGACACAAGTGAGTCTTTGTCTTCACTGTACAAATCTCACACATCAGGTCCAAGATAACCTTCAAAATTCTTCCTTCATTGTTTGGTTTCAGAGACACGGGCTTCCAACCTGTTTACTTAAAAATCATCCAGAGTTTCTGAACTGCTATGTCCTACAATCCTGCATTAGCATATCTGAAGTATGGATAAGAAGCCATGTCTTTGCCCCAGTGTCACTGTTTTCATCACCACTTCTCTGGGCAACCTGTTCCAGTGTCTGACCACTCTCACTGCAAAGAATTTTTTCCTAATATCTAATCTAAACCTACTCTCTTTTAGTTTAAAGTTGCTAAACTTCATCCTATCACTACACTCCCCGATATAGGCTACCTTCCTGTCTTTCCTGTTGTCCCTCTTGTAGGGGAAGAGAGTTGTGTAGAATATGGTGTATGACAAGAAAAAGAAAATTACTTTAGAAAGTTTACTTTTACTTACAAACTCAAATTCACGCACAAATTTGCATTCTTCCAAAGGGGTGGTTAATTTCCATATCTCAGGTTTATTTACTAAAGGAAAAGCATTTTCAGAAAACTTCTGCATGTGCTGGAAGACAGCAATCCAACTGTTGAGACTGTCTGTGGCCATCAGCATCTCAGAAGGATGTGAATCCAAAGTTGCAGCTACTTAGCTTCCTGCTGGAGGATTTCACCTCTGTACTTGGTTGGTTGAGAGTCTGGGTTGCTTCATTTTGGTGGACCATGAGCAGGCATTCATGAAGTGCCATCTTAAAAGCTGTTTTATTAGAAAGTTGCTTAAGCTTGTTTTCACAGTCACAAAAAAAAAAAAAAAAAA
>VWYO01019785.1:9469-106478 GCA_013400275.1 Rhadina sibilatrix | reverse complement strand
CAAAACAAAAAAAAAAAAAAAAAAAAAAAAACAAAAAAAAACCAAAAAAAAAAAACAAAAAAACAAAAAAAACCACAAAACCCAACCTTTCTCATTCAACACCTCATTCCAAGTTCCCTGACTGGAGAAATGATGCATTCATTCAATCTCTCTTCTCCCTTAGAATCCTTTATGAGTTAAGGCCGATACAACTGAAACAGTTCTCTTCAGTACAGCATAGCAAAACACTGTCTCGTGTCAGTATACTGGCCTTTTTAATGATTTGGTTTTGGTATAGTTTATGATAGTGATTTACAGTCAGTATTCTGTAATTCAGAGTTGGATGCTGGATAACTTAAAAAGTCAAGTTTGCACTGACTGGGCAAACCTACCTGAAGAAGAATATTAGGTCCTCTCTTTACCGTATGTCTGAGCCACTTACCTCTTTAAATGCTTTGAGCCATGAGATCTTACATTATCTGTATCACAGCTCTGAGATATTCCATTAGCTCTATCTGCAGTCACCAGTCTTAGATGCTGTGCACTTTCTCAGCTCACAAGCTTGATGTTTCCCAGAGTCTAATGAGAAAGTGAGAAATCCATCTGAGATGGAGAAGCCTTCCCTGCTTTTTTATTAGACATCATCCATGTAAGAATGACTTGTCCACAAACTCTGGATATCAAGAAATTTTTGTCTGACTACAGTGGCAGAACCAGGGCCTTTTGAAGATGTACTTCCCTGTTTCTATCCATTCAGAGAGGTGAAAAAGAATTATGGGATCATAGAATGGTTTGGGTTGGAAAGGACCTTAAAGATCCTGTAGTTCCAATCCCCCCTGTCATGGGCAGGAATGCCACTGGGTAGATGAGGTTGCTTAGGATCCCATCTAACCTGCCCTTCAAGCAGTTGCAAGGCTTCACCACCCTCTGAATAAAGAATTTCTTCCTAATTTCTTTCTTTCTTTTTTTTTTTTTTCCTAGTGAGTAGCAAGTTGTTTCAGGGCTTATATTCTACAGGACCAGTAAAGTGTTTTTCTAAAAGTGTCCTAAACTAGTTTAATCAGAGCTAGTGTTACAGTTAATGTTGGTAAGGAATCCAGAAATGGTGCTGCCTGTAAGGTAGAACAACCTTATGAGCTTCTATTCTGAAAAGAAGACCAATAGCTCCATCATATGTAATTAGTGAATGTAAAGAGGGGACTATTGTCTAGAAACAACAAAATGTGACTGTGTTTATAGCCATAAACTTAAAAAATTACAATTGCAGAACAGTAAGTTGTTCTTCCATAAGTGTGTTTTCCATATGAACAGCATGTACTTATATTTCATTCTTTCTGGTGCTTTTGGTATTTGAGAGAAAGTGAGGGTATTTTTATTTTATGTCTGTGTTTGTACTGCAAGAGATGGTATATAGGTTATGTGTAAGTCATATAAGCACCATTAAGCCAAGAACAATTTATAGCTTTGGAATTTTCAAGCACAGTTATATGAATGGATATTACAGTTTTTGGTATTGCAACCATTGCTTCTTGCAGCACTATGATTGCTGATGCACAGTGTAACAAGTCAGACAGCTGGAAATTTTCAAAAGCATATTGTGCAATTTAATTTAATTATGCCAAGGGATTTCAGACATATTCATGATATGGTTAGAGAGAAATAGGGAGTTTCTGGTATAGTGTATACTGTAGAGGCAGCTATTATCTTTTTTTACAGAGCTATAACACTAGATGATATGTAGTATCTAAATTGCCACTCGCTGTAATTAAGCACTACAGCTTATATGTTTTTATAAAAGTGGAAACTTAAAAGTAAGTGAGTGATCGAAACCATGGATACCTGAACAATTAGAAAAAGTTTAGTACTGATTCAAACAACAGCATCTATTAGTATAGTTGTGTAGTTGTGATTATTTAGCAGTACCTGAAAAAACTAATGCAATTGACTGTTAAATTTTTGCTGTTTAATATATATTTAAATAACTTAATAAAAATATTTACTACTAATGATTTTAATGTCAATACATTATATTATTTCTTATAAATGTATTATGCATATTTTTTAAGCCTTCTAATTATTATACATAATGTGTGATATATAAAACAATAAATTACTTAATTCTTCCACCAGGCCAAATTTTCAAGTAGTGTATTATTTACCATATTCATTTGTGCAGTCTAGAATTTTATAATTATGACTAACTTCTTTTTAAGTGAAGATTTTTGCTAATTTAATTGACTACAAAATCAATCTAATTGATTCATTAATCTAAGAAATTATATTCAAATTGACTTATAAAGCAGACTCTGCCATATTTCATACAACCTGGAATTCAGGATTGTCTTCTTCATGATTACATGCCAGCATATAATAGCTTGGTATCCTTACCATCCTGCCTTCTAACCTTCATCCAAGATACGTGTTATCTTACTTCAGGATTAGACAAGGCAACAACCCGAACCCAGGATATGATTCCTGAGTCTTTTTGTTGCCCTTAAAAGCTGAACTACCCTTTGTTTCACATCTTACAAAGAAACACGTGAAATCAGGATTGCTTCTCCCATGAGCATCTTCCAGATTTTCATAAGAAAATTCTGATCGCAGTCTGTGAATTAGTTTTTGCTCAGGGCCAAAATGAGCAGAGTCCAGTATTTGTACTCAGTTGATTTCTGGTGAAGTTGTATCCTTCACTGCTGAAACACATCACTGCCATATAGCAACAGAAAGAAGACTGAACAAGGGAGGTGCGTCTTCCTAACTAAAGGTGGAGAGTTGCTTTGTTCCAGAACTATTGTTCAACTACTTTGGCATATGTTGCTGCAGGATGCGGGGAAATCCAGTGACAGTACATGATGATGTTACTTTATTGCATGTCTTTGGAGTCACAGACTGTTTAGAAGCAGATAGTGGGAAGCAGTAGTTATGATGTACTTTAAACAAAATTATGCTTTACAACTAAATGGTGTTTATGCAGTCGAATATGTTCGTGCATCTACATTCTGAGGGTCCTCTTCCAGTGAACTGCAAACTTCCAAAATTCCAATTACATAGAATTTCTTTCACTTTCACATAATTTCTATGGTTCTTTTCCATTAAAGCCTTTCCATGGCTTCTTTTTCTGCATCCAGAGCCCACTGAAATATGCCAGTGTCAGAAATAGTTCCTAACACTTCCTTTGTACCATACTAAAATCATTTCCCTACTTATCCCTATGGACATGATGTGAATAGAGTAATCAATTTCATTTGCTTTCCCTTTGGTTCAGTGAACATCTAGGTATTGTATGGGAATTGGAAGTGTTCCAATAAATTACTTGGAAGAAGTTCTGCTATTGAATATCCTGAATAACACAGAAATCTCAGTTATTAAAATAGTATCCTTAGAGGTGAAAGTTTAAAACCTTGCTTTAACTCAGGTGAACAGTGGATTTAAGGCAAGGTTCTCATAAGGGAATGGACCAACCATTAAGGTGTAGAATATTCTCAGATAAATTCTCTATGTTTCCTTTTGCATGGGTTGTAAAATTTATTTAATTATTCGTAGAGTCAAAAAGACAGAGAAAGAATAGCCAGCACTTTCAGAAAGTTGAGCTAGCAAATGAAATGTGAGTTTCAATAAAGGAACCAGAATTAATACTTGAATACTTTCAACATAATAGATAAGAAGGCATCTACAGAAATGATCAAGAACAGATGATCCCTCTGTATAGTGACTAGTGTCCAGGGTATTTTTGTGGAAGATTCTTGCTCTGGCCCTCCATGCTGAGCAATTTTTTACATGCATTTGGTGAGTGCATCAATATCATCATGAACTGCACAATCTTAGCCTCATGCTTAGCCTTTTTTTTTTTTAATATAAAAGTTGTCAACAGTTTTAGCTATAATTTACAGACAGTTCTTTTCCCAGGAGAAAAGGCAAAAGCAACTCCAGAACCCTTTCTGGTACTGTCTGTTCATGTTCAAAAAGCAAAATACAGAACTGTATAGGCAAAAGGTGGTTAACTCTCCTAAGTGACTACATGGCATGAAAATTGTTAATACCTCCTTCATATCACTCATTTATGATCTTGCTGAGGTTTACTTCCTCAGATCATGAGTGTTTTATCTCTCAGTGCTCTTCCGGAAATTTGGCCCTGACTAACAGGACAGCCGATGTTTGAGCTAAGCTTTCAGCATAATTTTGCAGATCATCTTTAGGTTGCAGACACTGCGACAACCATGGCAGACTTTAATTTCTTCCAGTCATTAATATTTAATTTTCAGATAATGCTATCAGAAGTACAGTAGGTTGCAATGAAATTCAGTATTTACAATACAGCTGCAACAGAAATCAAACTGTTCCTACTTTACAGTAGGAGTACTATTTATTCACAAAGAATGGTAATTTTCTTTTCACCAAATATACACTTCCGTGAAATGTGCAAAATACCGATGAGCTAAGCCACTAAGCTAAACTTAGTTTGAGTCTCATAGGAGTTAAAAGTTAACTTTAGAATAATTTACTTAACTGTATATGTTTCTCATTTTCTCCAGGAACCCTCCTAGACTGTTTCCTCTTTGCTGTGTTGTATGTCAGGTGTTCTTGTTTGCTGAAGTCCCCCATGAGAACAAGGTCTAGCAAACATCAGACTTCTCCCAGGTTCCTACAGAATACTTCACTGTATCTTCATTCTCCTTGGATGGCCTGTAACAAACTCCCACCAGGATGTCTGCCTTGTCACCCTTCCCCCTGAATCTTTACCCATAAACACTCAACTCTATTGGTACCATCATTAGGCTCTGGACAATCATAACACTCTTAACATTCAGGGCTACCTTGCCAACTCTCCTTCCTTGCCTATCCCTTCTGAAGATTTTGCAGCCATCCATTGAAGCATCCCAGCTGTGCGAATCATTATCCCACTCTGTTTCCATGATGCCACAGTTTTCCTACTGCCCAGTGGCTTCCCGCTGTTCCTGTTTGTTGCCCGTGCCACATGCGTTGGTGTGGATGCACTTCAGTGGGGCTATTGATCCCACCACCTTTTTAGGGGGAGAAGCCCTAATTCCTAAATGACCATTCTCAGGTGTTTTTTTGCTTTCTAATGTATCAATAACTTGTGCTATTGCTGACACATAGATCTTCATTCCTGCATCTACTGAGATGGCAGACCAGAGGACCTTAATAGCACTTTGCCACTCCAACACTGGTGTGCTACCCCCAGGCTTATCTTTAGCAAGCATGGCTTTATCCATTTTCCCTTCAAGTTTAGTTTAAAGCTCTCTCAGTGAGCCCTGAAAACTCCTGTGCAAAGATCCTTTTCCTGCTTTGCAACAGGTGCACCCTGTCTGTCACCAGCAGGCTCAAGGTCATGTAAATTGACCCATGATTAAAAAACCCAAAAATCTGCTGGGAGGTAGTTGCAGAGATTTGCCTGCTGCACTCGGCAGGAACTTGTCACCATTGTCCCCTGTCATTTAGGTCACTGCATTCTGTTGGACAGAGGACAGGGAATATCCTCCATATCATGCATTCTTGTCTGCCCTTTCGGGCCTGTTCCCAGGGAAGGTAGTTGAACTCTTTCTTTACTCTGATATTCCTCAATCTTCTTGCCTGCTCCTGTCAGTAAGCAGAGAAGCTCCCGTGCCCGGGCACACCTCCCACAGGGACATTCACTGCTGCTGGCCCCTACTGGTGCAAGAGCAGGGCACACTCTGCAGCCTGACACCAGGGTGTCAGAGTATTCCCACTGGAGCTCTGCCTTGGCAGCTGCCTCTGATCATCGCATAGTCTTACTTAATTACTTTCATTTTTTGGCTATCAGCAAAAAATAGACATTGACAATTTCTCAGAGAAAGAATAATGTAAGACTAATGCAGCTGACATCACAGCTCTGCTCGTGGTCTCAGATCCCGATTCTAATGTAAGATAAAAGGTTGAATTGTTCTGCTTAGTAAGTAGATTTCTAAAATGTGAAAGTAGATTTTGAAAGGTGAATGTAATAGAATGTGAAGGTTTTGTACATTGACTAGGATGTCCAGGCTTCTGGACAGCCAGAAATTCAAGATACACCCATTGTAGGTGTAGATGTTTGGTCAGTTGTATACATGCAGTGAGTCAAACACTTCCAGGAACGGTCAACTAAATTGCTTGAGTGGTGCACAGATGGACGGGATCTGCACAGTGAATGTTATGTTTTCAGAATGTCCCAAGTAAAATACTGGTGCAGCCGTCCAAGCTGACAGAAAAATTACATGCAGCCCAAACTATCTGGATTGATGAACTCTCTGACAGATGAAAAGATAATGGGCATCGTGACTCCAGGCACTCTGTGTGCTAATAATGTATCAAAATAGGCAGCCATTTAATGGTGTGCTGTAATTTTTGTGGCATTGATTCTTTTAAGAAAAAGTCATAAAGATAGAAGCCTATAGCTAAAAATGGCTTTTCTAATGTTTGTGTGTGTGCACTCAAACCTACGCATTTTCTGTCCAGCCTGGTCAGTAAGTTAATTATCTTTGTATACTGAATCATGCAGTCAGTGTGTCCTTACTGCAAAACATTTTAGAAATCCTAACTATCTAATCACATAGACTACCAACAAGATAAAGTAAGGAACAGCCATTTCAAAACTGATTTGTTGGACTTAAATCAGTCTGTTCTTTTGCTTCTCTACGAGTTTTATTCATATGTACACAGATTACAAATCCTGTAATAGATAATGAATGGCAGTAGAAAAGAACTTTTTCTCGTGGGAGTTGGTTCTAACAATTAGAGCACTCTAAGAAAAGGTGTTTGAGGTTGTATATTTGGTATGTCTTCAGGTTAGTCATGTAGTGTTACAATAGGTCACAGCCAGACGTTATAGTTATGTAAAATATTAATTCCAGAATGAGTGAAGGGATTGAGAGGTTTCCATCAGCAGTGCCCGTAATAAACTGTGTTTCTGAGAGAACAGAGTGGGGTAACTACATAACAGGCCTTTGGCCAAAGGAATTTTTGTGGATTATGAATTTGTACAGCTGAAGCTGATACGCATTTGGGTAGCGTATCAGCTTCAGGAAATTTCGTATGTTCTTTTTTGAGGATGTAGGAAAACCACAGTTTCTTTGCAGACGTTTTTAATGAAAAGTATTCTAAGTACAAGCACAGTCTCAGTACTTTTTTGGATCACTTTTCTGGCATGTATTATACAGTAATCAGTGGGCTTTTACAAGGCATTATTAAAACAAAGCCAAGTTAATACTGATTTATCTCAAAGATGACAGACCTTTGTATATTTTATCCATCTTTATGTTAGTAAGGACATGCACATAACTGCATTAACTTTATTCTTTAACAATTAGTCCATTAAAGCAATATGTTTCCTTCAACTTCTGAAAGTCTCAACCTCAAAAATAAGGAATCATTTCCTTAATTTGTATTTTTATTTGACAGAAACCTTAGAAGAAAAAAGGAGCAATGTTTCTAGGGTCAGAATTTGAACTCTAGAATACCATTAATGTACTATGCTCCCAAATGATTTATCAGGGTAAGACCAGTGGTAAATAAAAGTTTAAAATAACCAAGCATAATGAAGTGTCAGTAGAAGTAAAAGTCTAGAAAGTTTTCAAGGGCAGACAGTATTACATTAAAATCAGAAGCATTAATTATATTTTGTTTAAAAACCACCATTTTCAAAGGACGTTTTTGCCATCATTGCAAATTAAAATAAAGTGCATTTTTTCATGGGCAACTGAGATGGCATGGTACATCATAACACTACGGATATGGTGGGAAGGAATATGAAATGGGATTTTATTTCATAGAAATTTAAATGAGGTTTTTTAAAATGATTATGTATGAAACCTACATTATTATTATTGTTATCTAAATACAAAATATTTCATATTTTCTTTCCATTTCTAGTTATTGAGCAAAAATGACAATCTTTCTCATAATATTTATTTCTTAGAATCATGGGCTTTACAGAAGCTGCAACTAAAATCCTGTCTCGATCTTTTCTAACTTGGCAAAATACTTAGCTAAAATAACTGTTACTGATTGTGGAATGTATAGTCAACAAATAGCAAAAACAAATTAGGAAGTCATAATATTATTTACAACCATCAGCAATTAAAATTCTTGAGGCAAGTTATATGAAGAAAATGAGAAAAAAGTTAGTGGAACAATTGGATTTAAATCCTGACACACTAATAATATGATCATTTATTTTACAATGTTAAGTAATTCAGTCTGTTATATTCTGAATGCAATTTCTCAAAATTAACTATCACTGACATTTTTACTATATAATTTTTGTGACCTTGTAAGCCATTAATTTGACATTAAAAGGTGAAGTGATTATAACATAACAGTGAATACAATAAGGAAAATGACTCTGAGAAATCAAAGAAAGTTTAACTGACTTTTGATGCTATTAAAAGAATCTCACTCTTAGTAAGAGCTTTCTTTTCCTGGGTTTCTTTATGTTGTATTCTCACACGTGTTAGCCATGCTGTGAGCGCGACTTCAGGCACAAGCAAATGGTGCGATCACAACTCCAGTTCCTCTTCACAAGCCTTGTTATGAAGTGCAAAGCTACCAAACAATACAGTCCTGTGCAGTTCATCTCATTGTTTAATGACTAATGCTGGCGGACTGAACATTCCAAGCCTATCCACATGTGAGTAACATTGTAACTACAGAATACCACATTCCTGATGTGAAAAATATACCTGTCCCAGTAACATCTGCTTGCTTTTTTATAATTTGTACCCAAACTCAGTCAAATTTATGGGAAAAAAAAATCAAGACACTCATTTCCCAAGAGGCAATCTCAGACTGTCACAAAACAAAACATTGAAGAGGGGCAAAGAGGAGGAAATTTCAGTTGGTGTAAGTTAACCATCAGGAACATACACAATCTTCTTGCCATTAGCGCTAAGGACCAACACGGATAGAAGATGAGGTCCCCAAGCTCATCACATGTTAGAGTTGAACACCAATCCGCCCCACCCCATCACTCCTGGGGTGCTGGTTTCCTATGGCAGACTGCTGACCACAAGGAGGCACATTAGCGATTTCACATAAATTTTCTAGCCCACTAAAATGTCCTCCATCTTACGCACACAGCCCTTCCTCCCCCATCTACTATGGAATATCATCAATTAGCTTAACTTACTGATTACAGTAATAGGGAGGAAAATTTCCTAAAATTTTTTAATTTCTTGATTATTGTTGACCTTCATACTGAAGAAGGTGGAGGACTAAAATTTCTTTCACAAAACAAAGACAGACCACAAAATTAAAGTAGTTGGGTAATAGAAGAAAATATTCAAACCTATTTTGGGGTTCTTGGTTTTTTTTTATTATTTTGATGTGGGTTTTGGTTTGTTGGTTTGGGGGTTTTTTTTGGAACTGTTCTTTGATTTTTAAAGGCAGAAGAGTTAGGAACAACAACCTCTGAAATGCTTGTGCTTTTTCTCAGTAATTGCAGTAATTTGATAGCGTGCTAATATGCTGAATCTTTGGAATTACTGACTTTATTGAGGTTGAGAGATTCAATTGTTTGCATTCTTGACTGATCAGGAGAAGAGCAAAATAATAAGAATACATTCTTTAGAAGAGTCCAGGAAGAGTTGAGGATCATATCTATGTTTCTTAGAACTTTTCAAGGTCAAGTGTTTCTAGAAATAAAGAATTGGGAAAACCTCATGAAATGGGTGATAGGAGTGGTTGACACTGAGGAAGAATCACTGGTTTTCAGGCAACACCAGAATAGGGGATAAGCTTTGTATCTAGACTGCATGCTACATTATTTATCCCAAATGTTTGGATTGCTTTTCCTTTTGTTCATTACTCTCTTTGCAGACTGACTATGAACAAGCTAAGATAAAAAAAAAATAATATATATATATATATATATATCTCAAAATAAACAGAAGTAAGTTTAGGAACTTCTGCATTGCTGAAATTGCACTGTGACAGATCTGCTGTTAATTTCATTTATATAAGTCTTTTCAATTTATTGTGAGCTTCTTCTGTTAATTTGAAAGTGTAATATTTTTTGACAGTTAAAGCTTTACTTCATGTAAATGGACTGATTTCAGGCATTCCAAAGAAATTGAATACAGGTCTGTCTCACACTGATAAAGAAAGAAGATAGACATACATAACCAACAGCATTTTTGACAGTTTTCTGCCAAGTCACACTATGTAGCTTCAGCTGAGAAATGAAAAATAATTTTGTTTAACATTACCCTATGGAGTCTAAAGAGTATTGAATGAATTTCCATCCTGAACTTCCAATCCTGTATACTGAGTCATGAAAAGTTCACGCCATTCTGTTATGCATCACTTGTTAATGACCTTCTTTGACCTTTATAAAAAGACTTGACAAAGGAAATTAGTATCCATTGTTGTTTTCCCATAAAAAAGGTAGTATTTAGGATGAATAGCCCCATTCTAAACCCTCAAATTCCATGGAAAAAGCTGGTATTCATTTAATCATGAATGATTATAGTTCATTATAAAAGCATATTATTTCAAGATAGACAACTTACAAAATGTTATACATATTACCTTTTTGTACTATTATTTTTTTGTACTGTTATATTCAGAAGGTTGCAAGAAGAGAACGAATGCAGCACCAATTGTGCATATTAGGCCACAATAGTAAAGTTAATGGGAAAAGCTGAAAGAGAAGAAAGGGACAGAGGACCCATTTCTCACCCAGGCTCTTCACAGTGGTACTTGATGGGAAGAAAAGTGTAAGTGGTACAAAACAGGACCAGAATAAATATAAGAAAAATGTTTTTGAAGAAAAACTTTTTTTCAACCTGAGTACAGTCAAGAAATGGAGCAGGTTGCACAGACTGAACAGCCTCCATACTTGGAAGCTTTCAAGGTGTTACAGAATAAACCCCTGAACAACCAGGTCTGATCTTATCCTTGATCATGTTTTGAGCTAGTTTTGAGCTAAGAAGTTGAACTAGAGGGCTCCCACAGCCCCTTGCAACCTGAATTCTTATTTTATCCTATGATTATATAGTGCTGGGTACCCAACAGCTGTAAAAAAGAGGCGGCTTTAGTAAAGTAGTAGGAAGAAGGAAAAATTATTGCCAGATGGCAAAAGAGGCAAGAAAACCCTTATTGCAATAGCTTTCTTCACTTGTTCCCTATTGCAACTATAGAAGGAGGCAGGTGCATCCAAAATTAGGAACAGGAAAGATGACTGTCTACAAAGTCTTTATACCAGCCCTGGAAGAAGTGACGAGGCTGGAGTGGGGAGTCTACCAAAGTAATTTAGATAATTGTGTCCAAGAAAAGCCATATATGTTAAGAGTAATCTAGAATAATTAGTTCCTTATGCTGTGTTTTGTTTTTGTGATTCTTCTAACAGAATTGTATTTCTCTTATCTTGACAGAAGTCAGTACACACACTCTCTTACATGTAAATCTTGTCACACCATAAAACCAGAGTCACCTTACATATGGAAGATACAGCCTTCCCTGAAGAGATGGACATAATTGGGGTGCACTGAAAAGAATTCAGGGCTCCTCCTGAGTTTTCATGTTGCTTCCACACTAGGTTGCAGGAGTCTTTTTGTGCTGTTAACACTGGTTTATGCAGAGAAAGACAACTCCCTTGGTATGTCTGGAATTTCTTTGACAAGAAGCCTGAAAGTGGAAAATGGCTTCACAGTTCAGGAGGGAGGGATGGAAAGGAAACCTGTCACTCAAACACAACACATATTTGAGAAAGTCTTCTTCCTTTTTTACTCTGTTCATTGCCCTCCAAAGATGAAAGACTGAGTTCCATTCCTAAGACTTAATTTTTTTTTTGCCTACATATTTAAAATGGAAGTAAAATGATTAACTCTTCCGAAGTTCACAGCTAGATCATATTGATAGTGACACTGGAGGAAATGGGGAAGCAACTATTAGCTTCACTTTAAAAGTGAAATTGGAAAAAAAGATATATAAAATGTCAGTATCAAGGATATTAGTAAATATCTATGAAGATATGTGTAAATATTAAAATAATTTCTGATTTCAGGAAAAAAAAGTGGAGTTGAATGTGCAACCATGAACAATAACATTTTTATCTTATACAACTTTGTTTCTCTTTTAGTGGCAAAGCATTACTATAACACTGGTTGAGAAAGTGCAGATGGTTGCTGTAATCCTAGGATCTCTGTTCTTAGTAGCAAGTGTGACTTGGCTTCTATGGTCAGCCTTCAGCCCTTATGCAGTATGGCAAAGAAAGGACATCCTTTTTCAAATCTGCTATGGAATGTATGGTTTTATGGATCTAGTATGCATAGGTAAGCTCAAAATCTTTAAACAGCACAGACTGTGGTTTAAGACTGTGACTATTTCTATTTTTCTAATTGGTCACTCTAATTGATCACTCCAGTTCTTTGCAGATTTATTCTCAGCTGATACCTTTGGCAAGTGCTGCTTTTTAGAGTGTTGCAAATATCACAGAGAGAAAAAAAATCAAAGAAGCTTTACTCTCAGATTCATCAGTGTATTCCCAAAATCCTAGTGGTGAGAACAGGATCAGTTTAAATTTCTTGATAAAACAATTAGCAAAGTTCAGGGAGTTGAACAGATGAAAATATGAAAGACATTATTAAAATAATTAGTAAAATTACACACTGCCAGTTTGGATTAGATTGTACCATCATAAAGCACAGAAGAAGCCCTTGAAGATGTCATCAAACTGCACACCCAAAATTAGGTTGCACAGATGTATATAGGTCACTGTGCTAGAAATGGAGAAGACAGAAGGCAGGCATGAGTTCTTTGCACATCATAAACAATTATGAAACACTCACACAGTGCTAACTATGGTAACTTGCTTTACTATTAAAAAGTCCCAAGTAATTTAGCTGAAGTCTTGTAAAAGAAAATACATTTTATTGCAACACTATATTGACCACTTTTGTAATTCCTGAAAATACACTGGACTCAGGAATATTTCAATAAAAATCCCTTTAGTATTTGGTAAAACAACCTAATTTGATCATTAGAATATTTATGATTATTTGGAAAGAAAAGTTACATTAAATATGACATAATTATATAATTTTGATAATTAATTTACATAATTAGTAATAATGATTTAAATTAAACCACATTCACAGAATTTTAATTGCAAGAAAATCCAGAAGTCAAACGCCATCTGATGTTTGCATTTACATTTCTGAGAGAGAAATGTTATCTGAGTCTTATATACAGGAATTAGGACAGTGCTGAATACTGCTTTGTAAGGAACAAAAAGCCAGAGTGATTCCTAACATCAAGGGTTTTGCTTCAACTGTAAAGCCACATCATCTTTTATTGAAACCATCCCATTACTGTAAAAGTATTTATATTTCAGCTACATCAGCAGTTCTGTTCATTTTGTAATTTTTGTTAGAGAAGCCTGCTCTGGAATCTTTTGTCGCACAGCCTTTCTTCTCTTAACTCAAATCTCTGACAGAAAAGTGAGCAGAATCTCATACTTTGGACAAGTGCTCATCTTTTAAATAAAAGGTCTCAGCTATGCATCGTCTTAGATGCTGAATTCTGAATATCACCTCTTTGAGCTAAACACTCAATATTGAGGGCTTTGCTTTTGTTTAAAAATACACTAAAGGAAGATAAAATGTGCTTCAGGCATTCCAAGCATTTCATTTATATGAACTGTATTTATATCAATATTTTTCCCCAGCAAAAAAAATACTTTGGTATGCATCAGCTACCATTACCATAGTAGTAAACTATGCTAATAACCAGTTACTTCAAATTATTTTCATTTTTCCCATTCATTTTACTGTTAAAACACCTAAACCAGATTAAACTCAAAATCAACCAGAATATCTGTGGGTGATCAGAAATACTACTGTATTTATCCATAGAAGTAAATATTTGGAAGGTGACCTTCCACAGATTGGTACATGCAGTTCTTTAGCTGCCTTTCAAGCCAGCTAGGCTCAAGCCACCACTGAAGTGGAAGCTGCTGAAAAAAACTCACATGGAGCTTCTGGCTCAACTATACCCTGCAGGAGCAAAGCAAATACGCAGATAAACTGACTTGCCTGTCATTAAATAAATACATATTTTATAGAACTATCATAAATAATACATGAAAATTTAAATGTAAAAGTGAGTAAAATATATTTGGACACTATTTTGTAGTTAAAAAATCACTGCAGATAAGACTTAAGAGTTTACTAGACTGCATCTGGAAATTCAGAAAGCTGTATAAAGGAGGTTTGGTAATTGAGAAATTTTGATAATCCAGATTCATTCAAACTCACTATTCTGCATATAGTTTCAAGTAATTTACATTCTGTTAGCTTGTAAGATCAGGACTTCTTGTAACTCTTAAATGTATTCATTAATATAGTCAACCTTATTCAATTTGATCTTTTTTTATGGTAAAGTGAAGGGGGTTAGACTAATAATTTTAATTTAAAAATTTCAAACAAAATTCCCTAATAGATATACGTAATTATTACTTATAAATTATTTTAAAAACCCCGAACACTTTCCATTATGCTGAGGACTTCCCAAGGCATTAACTTACGATTTTAGCATTATTATGTATAATCTCTTATATCATAAAGCTTGTAATGCTTATAACCAGCTACAGCTCTCACTTAGGATCTTCTCTCATTTGTGGTTAGTCATCTGTGGCATTCTCTTAGTTTTCAACGGGATTTACAGTGAGCGAATACCTCTACTGCCACTGTAATCTCTCTTTATTTCAATGAAAAATTTATGCAGACATACAGGTTTTCCTGTGCACCACGTATTTCAAGACAATGCTTGAGATACTGGTGGTATGACCAAGATTTATTCAATTTGCCTTCAGTTATGCCTTCCTACACCTTTGCAGAAACAATACAAATACTTTTGGTCATTTGTGAAGTGTAGATACCTTCACACAAAAAGTATGAAGCACTTTTTGAAATGTTTATCTAAAGGTACTGACATATTTTTATGACATCTTAGAAAATGTGCACATAACAATTAGTTAACTCAATGATTGACTTATATATCATATGTAGCACACCAGTCACTTTCTTGTTAAGTAAATTACACCTAACTTGTATTTTTACTTCTTTGTTTTTACTTTTCAACGAAAGAAAAATCCCAAAGATTATAGATCACCAGAATAATATGCTCTGTTCATTCTAGTGTGCAGTTTTATTGGTATCCACTGTTCCCTTTCTTGTAGTCTGGATTCTCCCAGAATTCTTTGTGCCAAATAGGATAGTTTTTACTTATCAGTGTTGGTTTTAACCCTACAAGTCATTACTTTGTACTTTTCTGCATCCAAGCTGAGTGCAAAGCTGTTCTCTTTGAAATTTGCTATTGGTAGAAGTTTTCCTAAAGCAAACCTTGAACACCCTGATCAAGCAGAACTAGAGCCTGTGAAACTCAGAGCTATTCCAGTGATAGTGCTAGGATCAGACTATCCACTTAGAGATTACCAAAGGGAGTGAGTTCATGAAAGGAATGACTAATATAAATCCCTTATCTACTACTCACTGAAAGACAGTATATAAAGCCTTTGCCATTCTACTTTCTAAACCTAGCAATTATTAACGTAACAGAAAAGTTGTAGAATTTTATATATTTTTCACTGGAAAATATTTATAACTACTGGTCATAAATGGTTCTAACATGAGCAAAACCTCTCACAAATAATAACAGCTGACTCGCAATCCCAGAACAACAGTTTTCCAGCAGTGAAAAGCAGTTACGTTGCACTAGATACATGACTGGTTCCAGTACTACTGTGGCAAGGGAGTAAGAGATGGGAGCCAGTGTGAGGTGTGAATTTCCCTCTGAAAGCCTCTTTTTTCCCTGCTAAGGAACTTGATCCCTTGCAACAGTCCTGTAACTCCTTGGTTGTAAAAAGGAACAGGCTGAAGTTACAAGGAACACATCTAGCTGCACCTTATATATCTTTACTCAGAAAGGCTTTTTTTCTCCCATGCTAGATCTAATTCTAAATAGTTTATAAGGAATTATATTACTATTTTTAGCATGGATATGTTTCACTTTATTGCTCTGAGCAATTGATTTTTATATATTTTTTTTATATCTGTGGGCCCTAGAGTAGTTTTAAGACATGACATTTTGTCCAGAGGTAAAGTCTGTTTCTGAAAATGATCTTTTATTCCTGAATAAAATCTTGTGATGCTTCTGGGAGGACCATTCCTAAATTATATATAAGATTAGTGTGATAAATAAGTACCACCATACTTAATACCACCAAATATGAATTATATAAGACAAGTTGACTGCTTGTAAAGACATTCAGTAGTAAAAAATTTCAAGTATTTTGTGAGTCAGGGTAAGAAAACCTTTGAATACAGTGAAAGAATAGAATAGTACTTGGCAAAAAGATAAGAAAATAAAATTAAGATTCTCCATAATCCTATTGGCTGGATCCCACTGCAATCCCTCCATCTCAAAGATAAAACCTACAGGTAAAGTCTTCTTAGGACCATATGACATTTAGATGGGTCCATCATCCAAAAACTCTGTTCCTTGTAAATATTAATTGGACAGAACACCTGAACAGCTAACTCTAGTAAATTGTAATACTTCTTGGGATCATCTGAGCCAAACAAATATTTTTCCCCTACAAGTGTTCAGTTGTGTCCTCTGTTCTGTTGAAATCATGGTGTTTGGAACAAATCCGTATTCTTCAGGGATTTGTTCTTGTTTTCTTTCTCATAGCAACATTCATTGCTGTGGAACCCTTAAGAAAAAGGCAATTATTTGTCATTTTCCTACAGCTCCACTTCAGTGACTAACTACTTGTATTTTGATCATCGATACTTCTCTGGACCTGGAAAATCTCTAGCATTTAAAACTTACCTAGAGTTCGTCTTGTTTGTGGTCTTGGAACTGTTGTTGCCAAGAACTTCCCCACCCCTTCCCCAGTTCTTTTGTCTCTTCTATGTAGGTATTTTTCAATCTATAGCTCTATCAAGAAGGAAGCTAAACTTTTTAAGAGAGGAATTATGAAAGTGCTTCTTTTCTCCTTCAGCACTGCCAAATCTGACAACTTTATGCCAAATCTTCAATATTTGATCCTTTGTTTTGTAGCTCTTTTAAAGTATATGAGACTGACAGCTTCCACTATAAAGAAAATTTCTCATTCTTGCCAATGTTTAAAAACTTTGAAAACATAATTTCAATAAATCCTGAAAGCCCCAAGACAGTAAAAGAGACCCTGAAAGAAGTCATCCTACAACTTTTTCTGTTGCAATTTTTGAAAGACATTTTGACTGTTTAATCTCAAATACTTCCTTCTCTATTATGAAATATGTTGTTCAGGTTCTAGTGGAGTGCAGACAAGTATCTTTACTTTGGAGTAAATAGGTTTTTTAACTTTGCTTCATCACAGACTTGAGAGAAGTTGGACCAAATAATGCTGTGTTCCAGGTACAGGCTGAGGAAGATTACTCTCATCTCCTTTACCAACTTTATAGGAAATCCAAAACACGAAAGGGTGAATCTTTGTCACAGCAGTAAAACCATGGCTAATTTGGTTTGTAGATTCTGTATGGGATAAAATACATTTATTCCTTTTTATACAATCAAAGCAGTCTTGGAGGTACATTTATCTGTTGATTATTATTATTATGCTAAGTTTTAAAGACAGGTTGCTTTATCTATATCTGAGAAGATAAGGATAGAAATCTTGCAATCAAGAAAAAAAATTCCACTAAAATGCTTTGCTGTTACAAAATACATTTAGAATATTTACTATTTAATTAAGTTTGTTTTGTGCTACTTTTGCTGTATTGGATGCTTCAATGAATTCTAGGCAACTTGAAAGCCTTACAAAGATGCTGCATTCACTATCATGGCCTTCTGAAAGAAATCTTTGTGTTTCTCCATCTTTCAGTGAAATGATCTTCAAAAATGTGTTAGAGTAGGGGTTGCTATCTGCAAATCATTACACTTAAATGTGAGGTGTGCCGTTCATGGAAATTTTTTTACCACTCTTTCTGCTTGTGTCATCTTTCTGTGAGCATCTCCTTTCTGGTATCAGTTAATGGTGCTAAAGGACCTCAGACATTCAAATTACAATTTTCTTGTGCAGAAGCAGGTGATATACAATCTCTTGGGCTAAAGGACACCACAGATTTTATTATATATGTGGTCACATGTAGGAAAACTTTAGGCAGGGAGCACACTGGACAAAAGATTTATAAATGTTTTTGGCTAGGCAGATTGCTCTCTTCCCAAAGCAGGGAGCCAGACAAAACAGATGGTGTTGCTCAGAACTGTGTAAGTGTCCTCAACCAGGCTGGCTGAGGAAAATACTAGTGAGAGGGCAGAAGCCCCATGTGTCTCCCTAGTAGATCCATATTTGAAATACTCACATATAAAGAGTGTGAGTATAAACATACACATACATACAAAAAGTTAGGGGCTTCATTTCTTCAAATAAGTTGCTTGAACGCATACAATAGGCATAAATATTAGCTACATGGAAATTCTTAAACAGTTTGGTCTCTTGAGGACTCCAGAAATTCTGTATTTTCCTTGGAGGCCCTTTTAAAAGATTTTTGGGTTTCAAGAAAAAGATAATTTGCAACTTTTTCCTATTGAATACTGAAGAGAAAGAAGAAAGTTTATCATCCTTACCATGCTCATTGTAGTTAATAATAACATCTAATTTCTTCTTGTTCTAAAGAAAGCAGGAGAGGAAAATCATTATACTTAAAGCTGTTGCATAAATCTTCTGTGCTCTTAAGTTGAACTGGGAATATAAAAGCACTTAAATTTGTCTGTATCTGTACAAAATTCTACAAAACACTCTTAAACAAATTTAGGACTATCCTGTTTATAACAGGTCTAACCTACTTAAAGTCCACTTAAACCAGTACAAATCTCAGTAAATAAATACTTACCATGAACAAGAGCAGCACAAGCATAAGCAATCAGTATCCAAATCTGCCAGTTTTTGCATTGGTTTACTTAAATCTGAATAATTTATTTAGTTAGGCATGCTCAGATTATTCCAGTATTGGTTATGCTGAGTTTTCATTCAGAACAACTTTATTTCCTCTGCATATTTCTGCCTCCCAAACAAATGAATAACCAGTTAAATTACATATGTACAGTTTTTTTAAATTATTAATGTTATGAGTAATTTAATTGCATCTGGAAATTGCCAGAGTCATTAAAATATGTTAAATCTCTATTTGCTCTCAAAATGGTATCCATTGACATTTTGTATAAACTTTTTTTTTTTCCCCTCTTACTTTCAGGACTGATAGTCCATGAAGGTGCATCTGTTTATCGAGTGTTTAAGCGCTGGAGGGCTGTGAATCTACACTGGGATGTGTTAAATTATGATAAAGCCACTGATATAGAAGAAAGCAATCGAGGAGAATCCTCAGCAGGGAGGACATTGTGGCTGCCACTGACTGCATTTAGAAACAGAAGTTTAGTTCATCCGACACAGTTAACCTCACCGAGATTTCAGTGTGGCTACGTGTTGTTACACCTGTTCAACCGCATGAGACCTCAGGAGGATTCATCAGAGGATAACTGCTCTGGGGAAGTAGTGATGAGAGTGACCTCAGTGTAAAGATTGTGCTCACTGTGCTACACAGATAAGGATAACGTGCCCTGGTGTTACAGGACTTTGGAATGTAGTTAAGATGAATGGTGAAACCATTAACACTTGAAAAAATATATACACGTCTTTTTTTTAAATTTAATGTTTTTTATATGATCAGATAAAACACAAATACATTTTTCTGGGGAAAAAAAGTCTCTTGCTTTTTATATAGTCTGATTTATTGAATCTTTTCTCAATTTGTACCTGAGGTGTATGTAACATAGCTTAACTCTTAGGTCTTTGAATGATGAGGAAACTCATTTTTAAGTAAAAAGATATATTTAAATGTATTTTCTTAAACTCTGGCTTTAATCCACTACTGTTATTTTTTTCCACTTTCATGAGGATTAAACTGGACAACATTCTTCCAAAAAGAGTAAGAATGTTGACATAAGTCAAATATTCTTTCTTTTCTGTCTTTATTTTGCTGTTGTTTGAAGCTCAGTCCAGGTGTGTGAAAGTAAGTGAGGGATATATTGTCCTTTGCACTTAAGCAGGAAGTCCAGGGGGTGTTCTACAAAACCGAAAGGAAGATGGGAAGTCTTTTCTTTTAGCTCTCCCAGATGTCCATGCAAGATATCAGACACAAGTGTGGCACAGACAGGGGAAGAGGCTTGCACTGCCACTTGAGCCTCGTAAGATCTGCAGAGTGCTGGTGCTGTGCCTGTGCATGGAATGATGTTACCTTCTGAGCAGCGCACCTGGAATTAGCAATGTGTGAATTTTTAGTACCATTCTAATTATAGGTCATTGACATCCCTTTAAAAAAATTACAAAAAAAAAAATGTGCATTGCAACTTCTGGAGTAATAAATCCTGATAGAAACTGAAGTATAAATAATACAGAACCTTAATTTTGCCAGGGAACAAATCATCAATAGATAGATCAATGCTGTGAAGCTTACGTCTCATCTCTTGTTTCTTTTTCATGGCAAAAAATTCTAATAGAATTTAATCAAATGGTAATGGAAATGGAAATAATTTTCAACCTAGTAATAAGCCTGTTGAAGTTTGAGATAGAAAAGTAAGGCTGAAATTACTCTGAGAGCACTAGCTTACTCAAAACAGTTTTGTAGAATCATAGAATATGCTGATTTGGAAGGGGCCTATTAGGAGCATCAAGTCCAACTCCTGGCCCTACACAGAACACCCCAGGAGTCACACCATGTGCCTGAGAGCATTGTCCAAACACTCCTTGAACTCTGTCAGGCTGCTGCTGTGACCACTTCTCTGGGGAGCTGTTCCAGTGCTCAGTTCACCTCTGGTGAAAAATCTTTTCCCCATAGTCCAAACCTCTCCTGACTCAGCTTCAGGCCATTTCCTCGAATCCTGTCACTGGTTATAAGAGTGAAGCAGTACCCGTCTGCCATGGTGTCACTCCAGCCAGCAGCCAAGCACCAGGCAGCCGCTCGCTCAGTCCCCCACCAGTGGGACATGGGAGAGAATCAGAAGGGTAAAAGCCAGAAAACTCATGGGTTGAGATAAAGGGAAAGCAAAAGCCACACACACAAAACAGGGAATTCATTCATTACTTCCCATGGTCAGGCAGGTGTTCAGCCATCTCCAGGAGAGCTGAGCCTCATCATACGTAGTGGTTATTTGGAAAGACAAAAGTCATCACTCCAAACATCCCATCCTTTTGTTGTTCTTCCCCACACTTTATATACTGCACATGATGTCACATGGTTTGGAATATCTCTTTGGGCAGTTTGGGTCACCTGTCCCAGCTGTGTCTCCTCCTAAACTCCCAACCACCCTCACCCTCTTCACCAGTAGGGCAGCATAGAAAGCAGAAGAGGTCTTGGCTCTGTGTGAGCTCTGCTCAGCCATAACAAAAACATCTCTCTCAACATCTATTATCAACCCAGTGCTAAGTACAAATCCAAAACACAATCTGTACCAGCCACTGTGAAGACATTTAATTCTACTCCAGCCAAACCCGGCACATTCCACCCCTTATTCCATAGCATTTACATTATGCCAGGTGCCCCACTGTTCAATACAATTGCAGTAACCACCACCTTAACCAACACACTTCTCCTCTGCTTCCCCTCATGAGGATGTTAAAGACAACAGTGAGATCTCCCTTCAGTCTCCTTCAGGCTGAACAGACCAAATGGGCTCGGTTGCTCCTCACACAGCTTCCCCTAAAGACCCTTCACCATCCTTGTGGCCCTCCTTTGGACCTCCCTTAGACACCCTCTAATAGTTTGATGTCCTTCTTACACTGTGGCACCCAAAGCTGCCCCCAGCACTAGAGCTGAGGCCGCCCCAGCTCAGAGCAGAGCAGGACAATCCCCTCCCTTGCCCGGCTGGCCATGCTGTGCCTGATGCCCCCCAGGACAGGGTTGTCCCTCCTGGCTGCCAGGGCACTGCTGGCTCATGCTCAACTTGGCATCGAGCAGGACCTGCAGGGCCCTTTCTGTAACACTGCTCTCCAACATCTTATTCCCCAGGCTATACACACATCAAGGGTTGCCCCATCTAAAGTGCAGAATCCAGCACTTGATCATGTTGAACTTCATATGATTGATGATGGATTTAATTTGTTGAAATCTCTCTGGAGGGTCTCCCTGCCCCTGAGGGGGTCAACAGCTCCTCCCAATTTAGTGTCATCAGCAAACATGCTTAGTGTTCCTTTGAGTCCTGTGTCCAAGCCATGAATGAAGACTTTGAAGAGAACTGGATCAAGGATGGAGTGTTGGATTGAACTTGTGTGACTTTCAGACCCCCACCCAGACTGGAGAGACAAAAGTCATCACCCCAAACATCCCATCCTTTCGTCCTTCTTCCCCCCACTTTATATACTGCACATGATGTCACACGGGTGATCTCTATCACCCTTCTCAACAGAAGAGAGTGGGAAAATAATATGAAAAATCTTGTGGGTTAAGACAAAGACAAGGGCATCATTAACTGGCTACTGGCTCAAGCAAAAGAAGAGACAGCACAGGGAAAATTATTTTAATTTATTTCCAATTAAAATCAAGTTGGGTGTTGAGAAACAAAAATAAAATATACACCACCTTCCATCCACCTACCCCTCCTCTTCCCAGGCTCAGCTTCAACCCTTTACTCCCAACTCTTCTACCTTCTCCCCACTGGGCAGCGCAGGGGGATGAGGAATGGGGGTCTGCAGTCAGTCTGTAGCAGTTCCTATCTGCTGCTCCTTTCTCCTCCTCACACTTCTCTGCTCCAGCCTTGGGCTTCTCCATGAGTTTCAGTCTTTCAGTATAAAGCTGCACCAGCATGGGCTCTCCACAGGCTACAGTCCTTCAAGGCCTGTCTGCCAGGGGCTGCAGTGTGGATGTCTGCTGCACCATGGTCTCTCCAGGGTTTACAGGGAAGAACCTGCTCCACCAGGACTTTTTCAGGGTTACTTGGGATGGCCTGTGTTTGACATGAGGCAGTCCCAGCCCCTCTTCGGAGATGTCACCTCTGCAGCTCCCATCCCCACCTGCCCCTGGGCACCTGTACCCAGTACATAGATAAACGTTTTTCTGTTTCAAAGTAAGTTTATCCAGTGGCTGAAAATTTTTATTTTGTGCAGGAGACGGAGTGCTGAGGCTGGAAAATTCCCTCTCACCAATCAACAGGATGGTGCCGAAATCAGTGCATGCCTTCCTTTTATAAGAGGTTTACATGCCAAGACCAGACACATGAGGCCTCTGTAACTATACTTGGAAGGGAGATAGAAATAATTTAAGCAGCAGTGCTTAAAAGCTCCTTGTATATTTATAAACATTTATCCAATGAACTCTACACAGGGCCCAGCATTCGTTGTTACAATCTCATAAGCTCAAAGTTACATTTACTAAATCTACAGATGCCTTACTGCTCTCTAACAAATTCATGTGAAAAGCAGTACATAAGTTATGAACAATGAAATGCTATCTCAAAATCCCCAATTTATCTCCTGCATGGCAAATTACCAGCATATAACAGGCAATCTCCTTGAGAAACTATGAGAATTCACTTCTAGGTTACCTTTAAACAATTTCCCAAAGGAGGAATTTGGGGAGAAATAAAAGATGAAACTATGACTTGGGAAACCTGCTCCATCACTGGGAAATACTTGCTCTTAATTACTACTTAAATGAAGGCTGCTTTCCCAGAAGGACCACAGCTCCACTTGACCAAATTAAGATCATAGTTAGTATGTCAAAAAGCACTTGCAATACCAGCATAATAAAGTATGCTGTGATCAGTATACTTATATGTAGTAGTTTTACGTTTATCTGTTTCTGTTTGCTAAATTTAGTGTACTGGTTTGAGTGTATTTTTTGCTGTGAGATAGAATAAGGAGGAAAAAGGCAAAATAGGCTTACTTTAAAGTTACAAAGATAGTTTATTTACACATATTAAAAGAATGGAAAAGAAAAAAAATGAACTTTCCAAACACTCTTCCTTTCTCCTACAAATGTTTACTTTCTTACAAACAATATAAAGAGACATAATTTGTGATTCTCAGTCAGTTTTACTATTTGAAAATAGTCTTTTATTAATTCTTTAGGAGAAGAGTCTCTCTTAGAGTCATGGATCTCACTCAGAACAGGTTTTTTTGTGGGTTTTATTGTCATAAAAACAGCCACTTGGGGAAACTTGCTGTTGTGATTCTTCCCATTAGCAGTTTTCAGTCTTGCTTATGGGTCATGAGTCTTAGACTTTTGTGTTATTGGGGTGTCACTTTTTAAAGATGAATAGCTCCAAAGAATTCTTCCTCTCAAGGAACAGAGATATCTTTTTACTTTTTCAGTGGCGCAGAGGGTTTTTCATCTCTATCTCTGTTCAAGCATTTCATGAGATCAATATCACTTAGTCCATCATAAACACCTTTGCTCAGATCCAAACACAAATCTTACAATCATCTCTCCAAATGCTTATCTTATGATTTGAAGGGATAATCTATATATAGAGTTCATTTCCATGGCTTAATAAGAAGTTCAGCTATCAGGCAACTCTTCCATTTTTCCTCTAAACATTATGTTTCACACCTTTTAGGTACTTGTGATCTCTGCAATTTAAAGAATATTTAAGAGGTCTTTTACAGAATCCTAAAAACAAAATTAACAATTATATGAAAACGTGTTATTGTAAAGAAATCTTTTTGATTCTCATCCAAATACGTAAGGTGCTGGGGAAAACCAATATTCATCAGAAAAAAAAAAATCAATAGATGTAATTTAAGAGAGGACAAGATTTCTGTGCACAAATATTTGAAAGACACCTAGGTCTAGAACACTTAACAACTTCTGAGTGAAAAAAAATGGTCCAACTAAGATAAATGAAAATTGCTTGTAAGAGAAATGTTCATGGCAAATATCACAAAAGTCTTTTTAATGGTAGGAGAACTCAACATTGATTTCTACGACATAATAATTTTGCATATGACTGCATTTATGCATTTCCATACGTAGAAAACAACATCAGGAAATGATAAACAGCAACAGGATTAGTATAGGTAGGATTCAGTTGTTAAAAAATAATGGAATTTTGTTGTCCTGCAAAATATTTTCAGTGGTAAGAGCGCCTAGAGCTCGATATGAACATTTTTTCATTGACCTTGTATTTGGATTTGTGCAGTACTTACAATGCTGTATTCACCTACCTGCCAGAAGATGAATTAAAATGAAAACAGGTGCATAGAGAGGATATTAGGATGAGAAAGGAGCAGGGACTCTATTCCAGCCACTATGGGGAGGGGAGGAGGGGTGTGCACAGAATTAGAAGAGCCTGGCTTGTTCTGCTTAACAAAAGCCGAGAGCAAATGTTATTGTTCTCAGTTAATACATTGCAGAATAAAATTTATTTTAGGCAAAGGACAAGCCTAAGACAGCAAAAGAACTCAAAGACATAAATAGATCAGAAATAAATTTAGCTAGAAGTTCAAGGTAGTTTTAAAATATTCATGGAATGAATCATAGACAACAATTCAAGCTGGAAGGACCCACGGGAGGACATCTAATCCAAGCAGCAGAGTCAGCTCTGAGGTCAGACCAGGTTGCTCAGGGCTTTAAGCCATCACATCTTAAAAATCTTCAAGGATGGAAATTTCACAGCCTCTATGGGTAACCAGCTCCAGCTCTTGACTGTTCCCAGAGTAGTATTTTCTTCTATCCCACCTTTTCTCCTGTTACAGCTTACACCCAGTCTCTTATTCTCCCCCAAAGCCCCACTGGGAAGTGGGTGGCTCTACCTTCTTGATAACCCCTCACTGGGTCCTGGCCGGCTGCTGTTGGGCCTCCCCTGAAGCCATCCCTTCTCAAGGCTGAATAAGATTCCTGATTCCTCAGTCTCCCCACGCAGGGCAAGTGCTTCTGCTGAATTTGTTCAGCTGCTTCATGTCTTTCCTGTACTGGGCTGCTCAGGGCTCTGCAAAACATTAGAAGATGAAAGAACTGGGTGGTGAAGCAAAGGCAAAGAAGGCATTAGGAACATTGGTCTTCTCTGTGTCCACTGCCACAAAATCACTCCCCACACTGAGCACACAGCTCCTTGTTTGGCCTTCTACTGCTCACACAGAGGATGAAGATCTTTGTCTTGCCCTTGACATCCTTTCCAGTTCCAGCTGAGCTTGGCTTTCCTAACATCACCCTTGAAAGCTCGGCTGATATTTCTAAAGCCCTCCTTTGTAGCCTGGCCCTGTGTCTGCCTCCTTTTTGTGCCATTTTCCAGAGGAATTCTCTCATGAGTTCTTGCCTTAGCCAGGTGGGGCTGCTGACACACCTGCTTGTTTTCCCAGGTATCTCATGTGGTCCATACAGTCACAGCAGTTCCCCTCAACTCTTTCACCCTTCAGAGCTGCTCTTGTGTGATCTCAGCTGCCTACATCCTGGACAAGATGCTTACCTGGAGCCCCACGTTTGGGCTCTGCCATTCTCCTCCTTCCCTCCCTCCCTCCCTCCCCTCAGGATCTTTATCTCCTCTCTTTCCCACTCACCCATAGCTAAGGCTGCCATGGGTCACCACCTCTCCTGCTGGTATCTCCTTGAAAGGGACAGCAAATATATCAGTGTGATCACATGGGATGGCCCAGTTTCAAGAAGCTGTCCCTGACACTACCCAGAAACATACTTCTGCCTGTGTCCTGACATGCTGCCCCTCCAGCAGTGACAGAAAGGGTCATGGCCCCAAGGAACACCAGGCTCTGTCCTCCCTGGACCCCCTCGAAGGTTTTAAGGCCCCTCCTTCAGTCTGACCCCATGGTCAGTAACGTGGTCCCCCCATGCTGCTGCCCTTCCTTCTCTTCACTTAGTTCTGACTCATGTACTCTCACCAGACCCTCAGTTGTTCCACAAGAAAACTCCACACATCTCACCTGCTCCTGTAAGCCTTGGGCATCCCTCTTGGACATCCCTCCTTCTTATCCTCCCTTCCTGATTTTCCTTCTTGTCTTTCCTGAGTGTGCCACACACAGTAAATTACTGGAAGAGCCCCCAAAGAAAAATAGTGACAAAAACCCCAGCCTGAATCAGAGGGTTTTGATGTCTTTATGAAAGTAATTGACATGCCATTACTAGTGATGGCAGAAGACTGGGATTAGTACCCTTCTGTCCTGGTTCTGACCAGGACAGGGCTCATTTTTGCATATTGGGCAAGGCATGGCCAGGACCTGGAGGTTATTCCGTACCACCCCAGCTTCCTCTCTCTTGCAGGAAGGAGTGATTCCTCCTGGTCAAATAAGCATGGTGGAGAGAGATGTCTGGTGTTGCCTATCATTGGGAGGAGGCTGCTTGTGAATCATTTCTTTTCCTGTGCCCTCTGTCTTTAGTATTGTAGCTATTACTGTCCGTTTCTTATCTCATTGCTGCTTCCAGTAAATTGTTGTGATCTCAACCCATGATCTTTACCTATTGTGCCTCCATTTCTCCTCTCTAGAGCAGTCCATGGTTTGGAGAGTCCCAGTGAGGGCAGTGAACTGGGGAGAACCATTCCTAATCCACAACACCTTCCCCCTCCGTGCTCATTTCTATGGACACAAAATGCACACATCTCCTCTTCTGAAGACTTTTATGTCTCCGCCAAACAATTAAACTTTTTTATAACTACTCTAGTTAAGTGAGAGATATTTAATGGACACCAGAAAACCACCATTTAATTAAACCCTAGGACCAGATATAATATAGGGTGAGGAATATCCCTGCAGTTCCAGACAGAGGAAAAACACTGGAAGTCAGACCACATGTCAAAACTACATTTCTGTCACCATCCTGTTTGGACATTAAAACCACAGCTGGAGAGAATCAAGGTGATGCACAAGCTAAAGGTTTGCACCACCACCCCTGGGAAGTCACATCTTTCCATTTTCCTTGCAGTAATCACCACTGACAGTAAAACAACTTAACTATAGGCAGCATAAGGGCAACTTTTGAGTTTCTCTTTTGGGACACAGCAGAAATAGCAGGAATTGTGCAGGGAACAGCCCTCACATTCATATGACTTTGAAAGCAAGGAAGAATCAGATTCTGCACACTCAAGAGTAAAAATGTTGACTCTTAAACTGTAGATCATTGTCCAAAAACTGTAGTGGTGAAACACAACAAGGCTCTCAAGGAAAAGCTATTTCCAGTCACTACTGTATACATAAGGTTTAAAAACGTTTAAAGTAAAAAACCCCTAACAACCCAGCCCACAACAAATAGATCACTATTGGAGGCGTATAATTTAGAGACTCAAAGTGAGCATCACTTCCTACACTGGCAAGACTCAATAATTCTTTTGAATGCTAATAAGAAAACCAATAGAAACAAACAAAAAAATACCCCTCATAAAGAGTTTCTTGACCACAGAAAGCTAATATGATGGGAGCTCTGCAAAACAGCTCCTCAGACAGCAATACAGACTCTCATATCATTCCTTTGGAATTATATTAAAAATTCAACTTACTGTTAAATAATGTAATATTTAAAGCAAAAATCCCCATATATCCTCCTCTGGCAGCTGGGCATCATCAGTACTGGTGATTTACACCTGCTCTGGTGTGTAAATCAAATTCAGTAATTCAAACAGTACTGCAAAGACACAGGCAGGCTGTTTACTGAGCTCTGGCAGTCTGATGATACTCCAGACAAAGTCACAGTGGTTTGACAGGAGTTTTTTACTCCATTCATAAGGTACCATGGAACCCATCATGCATGCAAAGCAAACTGCTGATGGCTCCTCAGGAATTAATTTGCAACTTGGACTCCACTGCAACAGAAACTTTGAGGAAAGGGTATATTTGATTTTGTTGTTCACTTTTCATACTAGTTTCTTCCTAATATTTGGGTGTTTTTTAACTACAGAATATCTTAATTTATTGCATTTCTATTCTGTAAATGATATATCAATGGAATGATTACCAGTACTGAAATCTAACTCCAGTCTATGTACAGCAGAGTATAGGACAATACAAGTGGGAGCTACCACACTGCAAAGCATAGTTTTCCCTCTGCAAACTTTACTGTCGTTTTAAAAAGAACTGAAGCTTTCTAGCGGATTGAATTTGAAAACAATTTACTATCTGTCAGATCTGAAAGTCTGTAAATTATGTACCAAGGAATAAGAGCATTTTCTAATGATTGAAAAATATGAACTGTTAACAGGTTTTGTGAAAAGAAATGAAGATGCTCTTTAAAATATTTCATCTTTCTGGTTTTGCCTTAAGTAAAAAAAATAATATTAATAAGCCTCACAACACTTTTAAAAAACCCTAGTGAGTTATCAGTTCCTAGAAATACCTCTTGTATAAGAGAAGTAATTTTCAGGACTGAATTGATTACCTTAAAGAGGACACCAAAATACATATTTTAAAACCAGCAATGTTTGGATTTTATTTATTAAAATTACAAAAGAGGTTTTGGTTCTTTACACATTCAGAAATTTCTCAGGTGGCTACTAACATTCCCCCTAGATTTAAGAAGAGAGATTTATAATGCACTGTGGAGTGCAACCACAGTCTCTATTAAAGGTGATGCATAAATTAAAAGCAGTCACATGGCGAAAAAAAAATTAAAAAGAAACACTAGGAAACAGGCCTCTGAGAAGCACAACACCTTTCAAAGATCACCTGCAGATAACAGGAAGAAACCAATCATTAGCATAATTTCCTCCTGCTGTGGCCAGTCAGCTATCCTGCAGGCTTTTGGAAAGCCATGAACATCCTCCTCCTTAATGAGTTCTCTCCTGACAAACCAAAGCTATCCTTTCCCCTGGAGCCTCCTCATGCACAAACTCTAGCTGAATTTGACCCTAACATGTCACTATTTGCTTCCTTACTTTAGAATCTGTGGGCTTGAGGGCCTGTCCTCTGAACAAGAGAAGACCTCTCAGCTGGCCAAAACTTAGTAAAAGCTTCGTAAAATGACATTTTCAAGCAGGAAGCAGCTGGCTGGAGCCAAACACAGAACTTGTTTTAACACCAGACCAAACAAACTGTACTGAACTAGATCCTTGTCTGTCCAAATGCCAGAATTTGGGGTCAGTCATGGGCAGAGACCAGAAATGGCATCAAGGTCACCAGAGGAGGAAGAGTTAAGGTGAATGAAAGGGACTGGCACAATGATGGCATAGTGACCCAAAAGGCTTTCTTCAGTGTCCACTGCTCCTTCCTAGCCCAAAATCTCACTTTGTCTTACACATGAAGCTGGAAAAGGAACAGGCCAACCTTCTGAAAGCAAAAATTATGTTGAATAATTTATCCAAAGGTCCTGCTCTTTAGGCCTGAGCAGCCCTAGCTCTTGAGGAAAGAGTACTTCTCCCCTGTTACGACCTGCCACCAGAAAGTGAGAGTAACTCAAGTTCTTATTTATAGATCCCTTGGAGCATATTAGTGTGACATGACACTGAGTGCTCAGTGTTTATAAATACAAATATCTATATACGTTTATTTTAGAATAATTTGGTTGCAATGGAAAGCAGGTATGTAGCCCTTTTGGTTGTTATTATCTATAGTAATAGAGCATAGAAAAGCCCAGACACCACACAGGAACCTCAGTAAGTTTTACCTTCGGGCACAAACATACACAGTCCTCTGTGTAGGTGCACAGACACACTTGGATTTGGCTTTTTAATGCAACTGGTCAAAACAAAGAGTAGCTTGAGTTTGGTTCAGGGACAGAAATTCAGTGTCAGCTGCGTTTCTCCTGTTCAGAAGTATCCCTGAATAGAACTCTTCCATGTCTCTAATAAAGAAGGCAATTAAATCCAGAAAAGGCACAAATAATTTTAGTATAATATGTTTTGTGCAATATGCCCCTGATCTACTGGACGAGGACATCTATCATCCAGGCACAGACTGGCTCCATCTGGGTTGTGTTACTTGTTAGACTTTGCTGTCTCTTGTCCCAGGCAGATTCAGCTTGTATTCATGAACTTCAGAATGAGCTTTTACACTTTGAAACAGAAGGTCTTCAGTACATGGGCTGATGTTAGCAATACATTTCAAGCTGCATTCAGTGCACAGTGGGGTGGGACATTTGTTCCCACTAAAAACATCTGGGCTATCACTCACTCCCAGACATTAAGGTAATCTATCTACTTTGCCACTGATGACAACTTGGCATTTGTCCATGAAACAAGAGTATCTGAGAGGCCTGTTCAATATTTATCCTCACATCAAGTGTTTATCACCTTTGTAGGATATTAATTTGGGTATTACATATTTAATAAAGCCCCATTACTCCAGTGGAGAAAAGTGTACTTCATTATGTTTATCAATTAAAACACTTTTTAAAAAATGCAAACAAGGTCTCCATAAATAACATCCCTAATGACCTATCCATCATTTCCAGTCATTCATAAGGATAAATTAGTTTTCCTGTCCTCTTCCCAAATTCTCATGCTTTCTGCGACAGTTTCTAACCTGTCACTCAAGCCCCAGACAGCTCATGCCTCACATGCTGAAAGGTGTATTCTTCACATGACAGGACAGCCCTAAAGTCACCATTTAGGTCAAACTAGCATTCAACTCTGCTCTGTCACCCTGTCAGTGGAAATTCTAGGGGTCAGTCTCTTCCCAAGCATCCCCCTTGGGTGGGTTAAATGGTGTAGTTAGGGAGCTGTGTGTCAGTTTGCCTGCTTCCCCAGCTGGCATGAACTCAACTCATGCCACAGCAACCTCGAGAGCTGAGACACATTGTGCTCTACAAAAGCCATCAGAGACCAGCAGCTGTCCCCTCATGTGCACTGAAAACACAACCACACACTGCACAATTCAGCTGAACAGGCTTCATTCTTTTGCTGAGTCTCTCTGTTCTGCATTTACCTTCTCATCAGCACACCTTGTTCATCTTGCCCCAAGCATGGACAACTGTAGTGACCCCACCAGAAGGAAAAAGGAAAGTTACCTGTGACCAGATTTCTTGGAGATAAAAGCTGTTCTCTCCTTTGCCCAGGCCCATTGTCTTGTGCTGCCCCTCAGCCACAGCAGCAGCAGCAGCAGTGAGGAGCTGTGATGGCTGCAGTGCTGCATCCTTTCACTGCTGCACTCTGTGAACTCAAAACCAGCCCTCCCCTGGGAGGAGAGGGACTGCTTGCAAAGCCCTGTCCTCCAGGTGTTGCTGGATCTGACAGAGCCACTGCCACCAGCCAGAGACAGGCATGCTCTGCAAGGAAGGACATACTAAGCTCCCTGGCAGTGGACAGACTGCTTTCTTACCTCATTAGTTACTTCAAGCCTAAGGATGCCCAAACATTCCCTCACTCCCTCCACGCACAGCTGCTAGCAAGCTGACAGTGTGAATCAATTGGTTGAAGACATCACAGAAAAATGCCAAAGGTTCTTCAGTTGAGCTGGTAAGTGGCCAGGCTAGCACAGAAAAAATAAAGTTATTGATGGAAAGGGAGAGAAGCAAACAAGGAACTTAGGCTTTCACCCTAGCTCTAGTGAGGACTTCTCACTCACTTTGCTCCTCTGTGCCTGGATTCCCCTCACCCTTTATGTAGCTAGATTAGACTTTAGATTCTTAATTTTTTTATTTTCATGTACAGAATCCTCTTTCTGCATACATAGCATATCACCAGGAGCCTCTGCTCTTCAGCAGGGCCTTTTAAAGCCTACCTTAAAGGAACCTAATGTAATGTAGCATCATCCTCATAGTATTGCAGCATCCTCACTCAAAACTGTCAGGATAATACTAAACTTGCACTAAATATGAATCCAGAATTTTATGACTGTTTGAATACAACTAATCTGATAAATAAAGATACAGTGTAGAAAAATATATGCAGATTCACTAATACAGATTTTCAGTAATACAGATTTACAGTTTTGAGGGAAACATTTACAGTAACACATGCATCTATTGAACCTCTTGTTCTAATGAATACATTTAACTGCCATTGTTTCAATTGAGAGGGATTTAAAAAAAAAATATAAAGCCAGTGATTGAGATTTTGGGGATTGATTTACTAAGGAGAAAACCTCAAATATTTTTATAGAGCCTTTCTTTATAAAAGTAAGGCATATTTCTGAAAAAAAAAAAAAATAAGATCATCCAGATCTTACAAAGAAACGTTATACCCTCTAGCATTTTAGCTTTGGCCAGTTTGGGCCTCTCTGCTTGCATGAAGTCTTTTTCAAACTGAGCTGCTATTTGCTCTTTCTAATTTTTTTTCCTTTTGCTCTATTCAATTCAAATTCTCAAGTGGTTTCACAATGACAGAACAGTTCTACTCAGCCAAAGTGGAAGACAGCCAAAATACCCAGATGAAGAGATTTTCAGATGAGCTGGGGGAAATGCATTATGCTGAAGGTACATCATTATTTTCAGCAGCATTTGGTGAAGTGGAACAGGCAGTAGGTGATTATTAATCATAGAAAGATTAGCACTTTGGCTCCTCTATGCAACCTTTCTTCCTCTGCTTTGGTTTCTCTGAAGTCACACTTGCTCTGGGCTGTTAGTCTTGGACTAATGTTGTACCTACTGTCTCAGCATCAGCAGTGATGGAGGAGTTTCCTCTGCAAAGTTAAAGCCAGAGATGCTGCTGTTATACAAAAGCAATCAATAATGCTATTTAACCCAGAACACTGAGAATGATACAGCATACACAGAAAAAGCATGCCATGGTTACATATTTTTTCCACTCATATTAAAAAAAAATTAGACTAGCTTGGGCTGGAAGGGATCTTAAAGGTCATCTAGTTTCAATCCCACTGCCATGGACAGGGACACCTTTCACTAGGTTGCTCAGAGCCCCATCCAATCTGGCCTTGAACACTCCCAGGGATGGGGCATCCATGGTTTTTCTGGGAAATCCATTGACACTTACAGTCTAACCTTTCCTTGGTCTCATCCGCAAGTTAGATAAGTCAGCCTTGATAGTATCTGGAAAAAGAAATACAGAAACTCACCTCTAGGACCCTGAGCTCAGAGCCAGACCTTGATTATGAGAAAAAGAAGAACAAAAGCATGTTGTGAAAATTTCCCTATTGAAAAACCTAAATGGTGGCATGTGTCAAAAAAGGAAAAAGTGAATTTCAGTAGTGACAGCCAGGGCACAACTCTGGCTCATTTAATCCAGATAAGGCTCCTGTGAGGCTTACTTAGAAAAAAACATGTAAGTGTCAGAGAGAGCATCAGTTGACCTTGCTGCAACGAACTTGGATCTTAGCATTTACCAAGCAATAATTGCAAAAAATCCAATCACCTATATACCAGCTACTTTGGGACAGTGAAATACTCATGCTACATCAACTCTGCTATGCTTTTTAAGTTGTTTGAACTCACCTACATTAAATCTCTAGAAGTCAACATTATTAGACATAGATTGTAATTGCTGTTCTGGTACTGAAAATCTATTCTTTTTTCATGCACATTGCTCAGAGACTGATTCATCCTGATGGAGCTCACATTTCAGAAGAGGAAGAGATAAACTAGCAGGCAACAATGGATGGCAATGTGATAAGGGATGTGCTGTGTCCTTCCTTCCCTGACACTCTGAACCACCTCAAACAGACCTGTGAACTCCAGGTAGTGTAGAGAGGAGTTTTGCTACAAATAACAGGAGAATGACAGGAGCACAAAGGAGCTCCATTCAGTAATGTTATTTCTGAATCAAAGCTCAAGCTTTGCAGTCTGCAAGCAGATCAAGTTACCTGATGACTAAGGGGTTCCTCAAGAAATCTGGACTGGGTTCCCAGTGTACATGCTCACATTTGTTTATCCCTGAAATCTGAAAAAGAAGCTAACCTCAATAAACCACAATATTTTACACATGCCGCAGCCATTTTGTCTGAAAAGAAGAATTCTATCATTATTGGCAGTGACAAAAACCATAGGAGCAGCATAGAGAGGCAGCACCAGGTGAGGTGGTCCATAAAGTAAAGGAAAGCATGCGTCAGAAGCTGTGGGAGCTGTGTGTCAGTGTGTGCTGAGCTGCTGCATAATACAGGGGCTGGAACCTAATGTAGATTTAGACTTCTTCAAATCACAGCAGGATTGTCTCAGTTAAGACATAGAATTAATTCCCCATAATCAAGAAGAGAGGATAAGTTTTACGTTTTTTTTCCCAGGTGATGGCAGCACCTGGATGGCAGCAGTCTCTGCTCTCTCCATTATGAGAATGAAGCAATAAATAATCATGCAAAGACCTGTTAAAAGACAGCTCCCCTTTCCCCTGCATTCCTAACTTCTGTTGCATTTCGGAAGTAGGCAAAGCAACATCCTATTTGTCCAATAGGTATTTTCTCCTCTAGAGCTGGACATAAATGAATTTGGATGCATAAGAAAGCCCACTATCTAAATCACATGCAGTTTGTTCTTAAAAAAAAAAAAAAGAAGAATTGAATTCTGCTGTTGTGCAATGCCCTCTTCCCATTAGGTTAATTAAGCTGGTACCATTAGTTGCATGGGGATATTTTGTGCCCTGAATAAGCAGGGCTGGAAGACTTGGGCCTTATATCTTCTTGGGATGATCAGTTAAGAGATGAAAAATCACAAAGGCAGTGAGTGCTTGTCTGCTGTGACTGAGCTTAGCTTGACAGCTGGCCAGCCTAATGCTAAATGTGCTAATCACGATAAAAGCAGGGTAATTAATCAGAGCACAGCAAGGACATGCCCATTAACAGTGCTGAAAGCAAGCAGAGGAAACCTTCCCACGTTACAACACATACTTTTCTTCCCTAGAGAGCTTTCGGGATACCTATTATGGAAATGTTTACTTGGGTAACGCTGAGAGGGAAATGGTGCAGTGACGCTGCTGATGGTGATGAGGTCTTACAAGGGAAGCCAGCAGTTATCTCTACACAGGGACACTAGCAAAAGGATTTCCTACCTTCTCTGTGATGGGTCTCATAAGAAAACTTAAACCAGAAAAGAATACACAGTATAATTCAGAAACTGACCTGCTCTAGGGAGGGAAGACCTCCTCCTCTTACAGTCAGAGTGAATTGCATGTGGTTAATAATTAGGAGACACCTTTTGGTCAGATGCAATAATCCATGGAGTTAAAAGGATTGCTGTTAAGGCACAAGAAATTCCTGCTAATATTTCAGGTAAAAAGTTACCACTTTTTTACATTGACCATGGCTGCTTACCAGGATTTAGTTTTTATTTTTGATAGAAATATATTATCCGCTTTAAGGAATAAAAATTCTGTTGAAACAAAGGCTTGGAAATCCTCTCTTCAGTATACATCTCTTGACTAAGTCACCAAATGTGCTCAGAGGAATATCTGGGTGGAAACTCCAGATGTGCTGCAGTCCTTCACATAACCCCCAGAGCAACCCCTGGCCTGGTCCCTCTGTGTACCTGTGGAACCCTGCCCCAAAAACCAGATGAGAAGGAGGAGCAGCATGGCTTTCTGGAACAGGGGCAGGGCAGGGAGTCTGCCCGAGTGTTGAGGGCTGGCTCTACTCAGCTGGCACAGCACTGGCTAGGAGAGGATGTGGTTTGAGAACTGGGCACTCTGTGTGTAAGCAGTTGTGCTAGCTCTGGGTTTTGCTGCCTGCGGCTGTGTGGACTCCGACCTGATAGGCTTGTTGTCTTGCTGACAAAATATTACACAGAACTGAGACAGAGCAAATTACAGGACTGCTTCATGTTTCAGCCAGGGTCAGTGGACCTTGGGCTCCTACTAAACCATTTGCCAAGCTACAGGAGGATTTCCATGTGAAGAGATCACTGGATTCCTAGCCTCTAAGGCCCAAAGGAATCATTTTCACAAGCCAGGTGGGTATCCTGTAAAGCCTAGACTGCAAAATGCAGAACATGTGTGGGGACCTTGAACAAAATGTTCTCTCTTTTTTCAACAAGGAACTGAGCTTGGATCTTCTACAGAAAAAAATAAATCCCGTGAAGACCATGCAACAGTAACGGTAATGGATCGAACTCTTCATTAGCTGATGAGAGAAATAACAGATAACAGCTATGGAATGGAAGTCTCTGTCCCTAGAAATAACCCAACATTGTTTTCATAACAGCAGAAGATACCCCAGCTACCAGTGAACTACATTTCTCTTCTCTAACAGAGGGTTTGCAATTAGCCATATGTTAACTCAGAAGATGACAGCTCATAGAAAAAATTGCATGAAGTAGTAAAAAAAAAAACCAAACCAGTAATAGGGAACTGCCTGCTGGGTTGTTATGAAGAATTGCTGTGAGAAAATGTTCATCCTGCTAGGCATTTCCAGGAGCAGCAACATTCAGCTGCTCTCCCGTTGTAAAACTACCTAGGAATGCCAGCTCTGCTAAGTGGTGCTGGAACAGATGCAGCCATGGCAGGGGTCATGTAGAGAAAGCATGTTCCTTCTCACAGGTACGACACCAAATGCCTGTGCTTTGCATATATGGCAACAGCAGACTTTTAAAAAACAGAAAAGAAGAGTGGGAATGCAGATGGAAAGGAAGAAGAAGAACAGAAGCATTCTTAGTTTGCTCTCACACATGAAATGCTCAGGTAACCTGCCTGAGCACTGGTTTCAGGCAAGCCCTAAAGAGGTAGTTACTTAACATCACAGAAAAGAAAATCCTTACCCCACCAGCATCGCTGCTGCAGTCAGGCTGCTCTGCTCTTTACTGGAACATGAACTCAGAGTTAGTTTTCCGGTGTGGGATTTGTAGGCAATACGTCTTAGCCCAATAGTAATTCACAGGGCATTTGGAGAAGGAGAAACCCTGAGGGCTTTCCTCTTTGTTCCAGAAGGTAAGAAGCCCTGGCAGGGATGGATGCGGGTCCTTTCCCGCAGATGGAGCCCTTGCCCCAGCGAGCAGCCTGAGCTCCTGGGCTGAGCCCCGGCCCGGGGAATTCCGGGCTGCAGCACAGGCGGCTTTCAGCTGCTCCTTCTCTCGGTTTTATCAGACTGGGATTTTATTTTCACTCCGGGATATTTGCATTAAATGAGCTGGTTTTATTAGCCAATTCCAGGAGAAGCCAGGATGGTGGGGAACTGTAGAGAGGGCAGCTCAGTACTAGCCTAACAGGGGATCAGGATCACAGGGGGAATTGAAAAGAAGTATGAAAGCAGAGTTGTCAAGTAACTGTTTGTTGGGGCTCTTTGTTTGTTTGTTGTTTGTTTGTTATTTTTTCTTTCCCAGAAAAAAATTTCATTCTGCAGGAACTTGTAAAAAGTGATGGTGGTGTGATCCTTTTTCCTATCGTTGCCTGTAATTAGCCCCTAACCATCCTGCAAGGCTCATTTATGGGTAATTCTGTACTTGCCCAGGTGAGAGGAGTGGGGTGTGTCTGCCATTCATGCCAGAGGGAAAACCAAGTGGTTGAGCTCAGCAAGCCATGATGCCTGGAAAATGCCAGCACAAATCTGTGGAAGTATATTTCCCTAAAACACTCCAGGTTTCAAATTTTGTTTTATCCTCAATTAGGAAAAAACAATTTTTAAAAGTGGTCAGAAAGTAGAGCTATACATCCAAATGAATCACACTAAACCCAGTAAAGTGATTCATGCTGATGAACTCTAAATGTTTTATTTGGAAGCTGATATCATTTCATTGAATTGTTTTTAAGTGGTTTTTGTTCAAAGAGTGAATGGAGACATTTTTTGGAGGGAAGCTGGTCAGGCTGGTCAGGAGACAGGTCAGACTTGGAAGGAAGGGAACATAACACAGATTTTATCCAAGCCAAAATGAAAACTTCAGCATTTAAAAAAAGTTTTGAAAATATTTTGGTTCTGTGTCAGTGAAACTGATCTAATTTCACAATTCACGGGGAATTAAATAGTTTCATCTGAGAAAGAAATTTTTCAAGAACAAACCCAGCAATATTTTTGATCCCAAAACACCACATTTCTTGGCTGCCAGTGCAGCAGAGAACTAGATTATAGTACTGAGACAGATGTTATCCATACTAGCAGGCCAAGAAGTAACTACATGTCTCAGTACGAGAGAGTCCTCAGTATTCTGAATCTCGTCAGGCTATGAGGGAACACAAGAACATTCCAGGGGAATCCAGAGCAGTGACATTAGGTAATGTCATCACTCAGAGAACATGATGAAGTTAAATGCATGTACTGAATGCACTGCTTTCACACCGGGTGAGCAATGAAGTACGAGCCCCCACAACTGTAAAACTTTGTATGATGCTTCAAGAATGTTTAACTATTTATGTTACAGAACCACAAACTTCATCAGTTTGGAACTGAGCCTCCCAGGTTCTCACCCAAACCTTATCTTGAGTTAATCTGAAAAAAACCCAGGTATTCCTTTCCTCGAATAGCCAAAGAATTCCAGTGAACCACTGTATGCCCTCTGCAGCAGAGGAAAGTTGTTGAGACTGCAAGGATCTGCTCAAGGACCACTGTCTCCAGACAGCAGGTCTTTGGAGGAAGTCTTCCTTGCCCTCAGAGGCACTGCTTTTCTCAGCAAGACACAGGCAGCAGAAGGTCCTCAGACCAATTTTGCAAGATAAAAAGAAATATGAAGAGTCTAACCATCAAAATGGCTGTGAACACTTAGGCACCATGCAACCAGAATACTTCTTATATCTATTATATTTGCTATTTGGCACTTGTATAATTCAGTGTTTAAAACATAAAGTATCTTTTCATAGTTGATATTATTCTTTCCTAGTGATTTATGAGCATGGACTCTTATACCATAGCTTTTAACCTAGCACTGTTGTGACAACATGTGGCTTTATTTAGGGTAGTATCTATCACTTAAGTTAAATATAAATTTAATTACATTGTTCATGAAGAGAATTTAATCTTATTAGAAAGGATGAAGAAGGAAAGATGGGAAATCTGCTCTGCAGAATAAATCCATTAACACCTTCTTCTTACAAAATAAACCAGGATAATCTTTCTGCATGGTATGAAGCTAGAAAAGGCATTCCTACCTCTTAATTTAATAGGCAGTGTTGGTTAGCAACAAGAGCTGATACTGCCTTCAACGAGTATCCCAAACACTGCAAGTCAGCAGAAACATTTATCATTTTCACATGAATCGTTCAGCTTGGGTAATGATCCAGGATGACTCTTCTGCAGTGAAACATTCATGCACAAAAGTAAATTAAGTTCATGCTGTCATCAGCTGCCAGATTTTTCCACACAAACCAGCCTTTACTTGCAAAGGATCTATCAACTGTTTTAGCTACCAGGAAAAAAAAAAAAATCATCTGGGGGATAACATTTGGGGGATAGCTTTCAGCATTTAATAGTCTGAAATCATGGAAAGCAAGGCTCTAGCTCCTCTTTTATATAAGCAGTTAATGCTTTATAGAGAAATCTTCCAAGTTAGGCCTTTTGAGTCAAAAAATTAAAAAAANAAAAAAAAAAAGGAAGGATTTCTGAGAGGCCTTCAGGGCATCTCCTAGATGGAGAGAAAATTTTAAATTAAAATGAAGCAGGTAGGGTGTAAAAGCCACCACAGAAGCCCGGAAAATGAGGTAGGAAAACAAACCAACACAGCAAAAATACCAAAAATACCTAGGGAACAAACAACAGACAGAACAAAAAAAAGAAAAAAAGAAAAAAAAAAAAAAAAAGATTTAATGGCAAGTTATTTAGTACTGAGAAACAGGCAGCTGTGTAAATTGCCATTACCTGGTAGAACACCGTGCAGGAATGGAAACCCAGGATAACACTTACAAACCCTTAAAGGTAAGCTTATGTCCGAGCGTGCTGCAAACAGATGTTATGCAGCTGCTGGAACCTACTTCAGTCCCTACTTCAAAAACCTCAGCGAGGCTTCAGCTTTTCACCCCTCCCTCCCTCTGCTCATCACTCACCTGGGACGTGCAGAAGAGGAAAGAGAGGAAGGAGGGGACACCAAGACCTTCTGCAGTTCGCATGGACGTCCCCAGCTATGGAATGAGGCAGGGCTGTCCCACCCCAGCCTCTGGGAGAAGCCCTGCAGGTGTTTCCTGCCAGCCATCCCTCCCAGCAGCCGTGCAAGGCACATGGAGCTGGGCACCACCCCCGGCACGGGGCTGCGGGGGAGCCCGGCTGTGGCCACCGAGAGCAGCTTCCCGCAGCCCTCGGGCCCAACATGAGGGGGTGTTTCTCCAGCAGCGAAAGGGCAGAACCAAAAGAGGAGCAGGGTTATATCCTCACGACTATTTTAGGCATTAGGATGTTCTCAGTGATTTCTAGACCGTGACGCTACCTCCCTGCTCCTTCGGCTGGGGATGAAACCAATGCCACAGCTTGAGGTGACTTCACCTTTCAAATCCCAGAGACCTTCAGCAAAGCCCAGTCAGTAAGAGCTAAGATGTCTCAATTTTATTTTTCTTTTACTTTTAAACATCATAAACATTTTGGTTTTGAAAAGGAAGTGCAAAATGTCCCTTCTTCAAGAATAAATATTTGCACAAAAATTGCAGCAGGCAGCAATACAAAATGATCATATCCTCACATGACAGTAATTTCTACGCTTGCCTGCGTAGTCAATCATTTGTGGGTTATTTTTTGTGTGTTTGTGGCCCAGCCTGTCTGACCTTAACCACAAACATTTTCCCGATAAGTTTTGGAAGCGTCTTTGCCCAAGGAAGGGGAACTAAAGGCATTTGAGACGCCTGATGGCATCTGGCTGGCCTCCCTCTGCCAGTGCAAAAGGGCACAAATCTTCCTCAGGGATTGTCATCCCAACCAGCCTTCCGTGGACGTTTCAGATACCCTTGTTCATCTCTAATGGCATCCAGTACCTCTGTTTTGTCAACTAAATTAAGCCTTTAGTGTAACACTCTTCCCAAACCTCTGGCCTTCATTAATGTAAATAAGGAATTAATGTAAACCTGCAAATCTGTCATGGATCCAGAAACGCACAGATTGCTTCGCAGTGACAAGTCTCCCTGCAAACAGCTGCTCTGCACTGATATGGTTTTCCCCAATATGGGTCTACATCTACATTAATCTGTAAGGGTATTACTGGCGGAACACCTTATTAAAAAAAGAAAGGCAGGCTGAGATTACACAACAAGAAGTAGCTATCGACGACCCTAGAGAAGAATCAGAATACAGTTAAATATTAGTGGTATTTTTTCTACCTTTTCTTCATGCACTAAATGGGCTAATTAAGCAAAGTTTGTAAACACATGAAGTATTGACATTCTGTAGGCAAATTCTGTGGAGAAAATTAAGTGAATCCCAGGAGTGTTTCAAATAGTGTCTCAGTACTCCCAGGTCAGCACAGTAATTCTGTATGCACTTTTTTTTTCATTTTCTTAGTATACCATGTGTGACTTCAGTCCTTGTTCACAGCAAGGACTTGATCTTTTCATACTGCCATAGTTTCCTGGTTTTTTCCATGTTTCCCTAAAACATTTATTAAAGAAAGATATATGTTCTCCAGCATTCAGGTCTTGGTTCAGTTGTGCGTTTACATGGGTACATTTGGGGCATTTGTCTGAAAACCTGAGTGTACCTTGACATTCAGCCATGAGGAGAATGCACTAATTTTTTCCAATCTTGGCAAGACGAGCACACTTAAATCAAAACAACTTACTCATATTATGAAAGCTGAGACCCTTGCAAATTTATATTCCTCGCTGTGTTTGGGTATTTGTGTTGGCCCAGGGCCAGAAGAAGGCAAAAGGTTTGAAGGAGCAGAGAAGGGACCCTGTGTTGCTGATTTGGAGATAATTCCTGCCTCCTCCAGATGAGTCTGGGAAACATGAGCTGGTATTTGGTGACAGTACAGCTTCTGTCAAGTGTATAGTCACTGGCTGTGTCCTGCCTTCTAGGTATCTAAGGGAGATTTAATTCTGATGCCAAACATCACAGCCAGTTTGACCTGACTGAGTGGTCAACTGCCCTGATACAGCTGCTTGTGTCTGACACATGGCAAACCTTGCTAAAAATTAATAAAGGGAAGCAAAAATGCTTAAATTTCTTTGACTGAGCAGAGGCTCTGGGCAAATCCTGGTCTTGATTACAAAGACACCAAGAAACAAGATGACAGAAATCCAGAGGTTTTTTGATTTCCAGAATTCTCCCTGTAGATGAAAGGAGTGAGAGAGACCTGGAAAATCTGTGTTTCTGTGACTAGCTTCCCAAATCGCAGGAGGTGGAAATAGCAAAAAATGCTTTTCTTCCCCTGCTCTCTCTTCGAAGTACAGACATTCTCTCATTGCAGCCTGCAGCAAAAGGGCTTAAACATGCAGAGTACCAAGCCCTCAGCAGAATTTCAAGCGCCTACTTCCATGAGAGTCAATAGATGAGAATCTTAGCTCCTGAGTGGATTGGGTTTTCCAGTCTGAAGCACAAGGATTTCAGAAAAGAGGGTGATGAAAATTGGTTTGGAGAACCTTGAGCAACTCTGAATAAGGGCATTGCAAACAACAAATGAGTATGTGCTCTGTGTCATGGATCTTCTGAGAGAGATACCAAAATATGAAAGCAGCTGCTGACAAAAAGGTCCATGTAGCTGAAGCATCTGGCTGACTGTAGCCAAGACCAGACGCCTAGAGAAGCACAAGAATAGAGCAAGCTTATTTTCCCAGCATAGCCTGCCAGGCTCCAAGACTTGGTGCCTCAGGCATTTCCTGAGCCAGAGGTTGTCTGTTGTATTTAACAGCTGCACACACGCTTTTCCTCCACAAGCTCATCCAGTCTCTTCTTAAATGGTGTGAGCATTTAGCATCCACAACACTCCATGGCAGGAGTCTAAGGCTTTAACAAATGGCAGACAAAGAACTAATCTAATTTGCTATGGATCTCTTCTCTACTGGTTTCACTTGATGCCCCAAACTTCTTTTTCCCCCCACTATTATTCATGGTGAACGTCCAGTCCCTTCATCCATTCAGCCATCCACAATTACGTGACCTTTGTCACATGTGTCACATCTCGCCACAGCTAACTCTTCTCCAGACAGAGCATCCTAGCCCACACTGTGATGCCAGACACAGAAACCATTCTCAAAAAAAAATTTGGTGCCCCCAGCTCCACAGCCTGACAGGTCCCCCTTGTATTTATTACCCCTTTGGAGTTTCCCATAGAAAAGCTGTGTTGGTTCTTTCCTACAGCCTCCTTTATCCATGTGCTTTCTTTATGTAATCTTTATGATAATTTCAATTTACCCTTTAGCTTCACAGTACCACATTTGACTCCCACAGGAAAATATCTTATAAGCAAGAGATTACACATTACCACTTGCAGTTCAGCTTTCAGCCTTGAACTCCTTTGCTCTCTTTACTGGGAATTTTGATGCAATTACTCCTTGCTTTTTCTTATTTTTTGGCAGAGAAAGGGGCTGCTTTGTCTTGCTCTCAAATCTAAGCTGCCAGAGATTTATGAACTCCAAAGTTCAGACTGCAAGGCCATCTTGTGTCTTCACCAATTTGCCTTACAAAAAAAGTAGACCAATGTTAAGAAATCAGATACCCCTCTGATCTGAAGATAAACCAGTCTCAGTGTTTTTGGATGAGGTTCCCCTACAAAGGGTAAATACCAAGCAACTCTAAAAGGCCACTACTTAAAAAAATTGAAACCAACAAAAAAATCCCCTTCCCTTCTCATTTTACAAAAATAAATTTAAGAGCCTGGAGTCTCTTTTAACATGTCTCTGTGTTGCATCTTCAACAACCTCCCCTTAGCTTATCAGGACATGGTCACCTCGGCCTTGTCACAGCTCCCTTTGCTGCTTCTGAGCAGTCTCTGCTCTGTGTAAACTCTTTGGAGAAAAATCTGTGAGGCTTGGATGCCAGGAAAGCCCCTTCTGCAAAATGCACATTTCTAGAAGGAGCTCCTGACCCCTTTCTCCAGTTTCTGTCCTGGGTTTATGACAGGGCTTCAACAGTCCCTGGAGTATGGATACCCCATTAAGCAGACTTTCCTCTTGTAACTCCAGCCTTTTAGGAATGGCATAGGAGTGACCCGTGTGCCAAACACCTGACATGAGGCCAGGCATGCCTCAGGGCAATCTAGAGTTCCTCCCAACTGGCCAGAGCTTCCATACCTCTCCAGCCTGGATCCACAGGGAAGGATGGCATTTCTTTTTCCTTTTCACTGGTGGGATGTTGACAGTGGGGTTGTTGCTTTAAGACTGCAGGTCCCCCTGCACACACAACCATGCAAATACTGTGAATGCCCCAACAGCAAGATTGTACTGCTGCTAAACATTTGCCAGGTTTTCCATTGCCTGCCAGGCTGTTTCAAGCAGATATATTTCAGGGATATTCTTTTAAGTCCTGAGAGATCAAGTGATCCTGCATGGCTCTGTGGTTACTGCCAAATGCCAGGTGCTTGCTTGCTTGCTTGAACATTCCTTTCCTTCTGGTCCTCTGGAAAATGCAGCAGGTCCCACCACGGTGGCACCACTGCTCTCCTGCCTGTGTGAAGGGAGAGTTATTTGTAGTGAGCAAATCTAAAGGTAAGGAAAAGGGAGAGGCAACCACATTTCAGAGGGAACAACAGCAGGGATTCAGGTTTCAGCACTGAGAAGCTGTCAGCCCAGCTGGGGAAGTGGCAGCAGCAGAGATGATACTCTTGGCCAGTTCCCACTAAGAGGTGGCCATTGGGATGGCTCCCCAGCAAGTCAGCTGTTGAGGGAGAGAGGGAGGACAGAGGGTTGTTGGAGCTTAAAAAGCAAAACACCAAAAGTTCACAGTCACTTGGGGCACAGATACAGAAAATCTGGGTAATTTCTCTGCTGTTGGAGTACAGAAATACAGTGCCAGAGAGAAAAAAAAACCCAATGGTGCTACCCCAGCAGTGTCACTGAGGTATGACCTGACCACGTACATCATGGTAGATGTATATCTGAATTTCTACTACGCTACTTTAACAAAGAGGATTTTAATGACTTGATTATGCAGACCATTTTCCCCCAGCTGATTCACCTTGTAGTTCCACATATCCCCTTAAGAAAAAGATTCAGAAAGCATCATATTTACTGACATTTGTGCATGAGCTTCCCACCTCCATTGAGAAACATCAGGAAGATTTGGCCACTGAGTAATTTGTAGTCAACCCCCTCAGTTAATCATCTGGATTGCCTGCTAAACAGCCTTACTCATCCTATTAATACTGAGACATCAATCATTTGAATTATCCAGGACTGTGGAGGTGGAATACCTCAGACTGTCACAGAAATTTATGTAACTCTATGAGGGCAGAAGAAAAAAGGAAAGGACAGCATGGAGGAAAGGTCATGACTCTGCTGCCTTGCCCAAAGCAGGTGTTGTAGTTAGAGTTTGGTCCTGTCATTGATGACAAATAAAACAGAAGATGCTTCAATGCAGTTATGCAATAAATTACTACAAAAGTACTGACACTGCTAGCGTGGGTATTTTAGGACCCACAGCAGCCACCACCCATGAAAATGCAGGCTCTGACAATTGCTATGTCACATATCTCATGTTAGTCCATTCTACTTCCATGCTGAAATCCAGGTAGTCACTCTGCAAGTGTCACGTCACAAAAGACCCATCAACAATTGTAATATCACACGAGATACATGACCATAAAGCAATCAAATAAAATGTAATTCAAGTTCAGAAATAAGCCCTGTTCTTGAAAGTATTTTTACAGCATACAACAGACCAGGAACAGACAACTAGGGCAAAATTGGGGTGTCAGAAAAACTGAAATTGTTCTAAATATTTAGAAATATTTTTGCTGTTGTCCTGATAAAGGCTTGGGATATATCCTGTATAAAACAAGTGATTAAGATGTGAAAAAAATCTTGATAAGGCTTAAATTAAATTATAAACCATACATTAGCTACACTTATTTTTCATAGCTAGAAATTCAATTTTTCCAAAGCTCTGATGTCTGTCTGCTGAGGCAACTGTGTGAATGGAGTATATTGAAGAAGTAACAAAACATCTCAAGAATGGCCATTTACTTGTTTTAAAAAAACTTATTTTAAGAGCCATCAGAGATAGACAATGAAACATGAAACTGTTAAAAGCATTCATTCCTTTTGGCACAGATCTTTCTCTGCATTCTTTTTCCACTTTGCAAGATGACTTTTTACATTTCTACCATTTGTGTGAGCTTGAGGCTACAGCATGCAATGTTTCTTTAAAAAACAAAGGAAAACGAATCTATTCTAACCCAAAGAACACAGTAGCTTTAGTGCTAGAAGGAATGGCTAAGATTTCTGTTCTGCATTAAAATAACAGAATCATTTATAAGGGCTTGGGGGAGTTATTTGTTTTAAAAGGTCCCTCTTTCTGGTTCCTCTGGTTCTTCCTCCGATGCCTGTTTAGTAACTTCTATTTCTATGGCCAAATGGACTGTCGCACTCATAATATTTTTTAAATTTGCATTAGCAGAACCTACTTGGAAAAGATTTCTATTGACTAGTTTAAATCTCAGTTGTGCCTATGTGATCATCCAGAGGACAAGGGAAAAACGATGTTTCTATCCAGTTTTCACAGAAGACAAAGATGGAAGAAAAACCTGCTCTGAATCTGTGAAGCAGGGTGCATGAAAATAATGAAAACTCCCTCAGCTATTTTTTGGAAAAAATTGGTTTAATCTGTTTAATAGCATGCAGTAACACTGTTCAGTCAAATGTATTTTTGTTAGGCTAAGTTTGAATTCTGATGTCTACTGCCTGGCAGTAACCTGAACCCATGATGATAATGCCCTTTAACAGTCCTCAGAAATGGCATGAGAGGATCCACACTGGTGGCTGCATCTTAGCAAAGCTGAGCAGCTGGTGTTGCTGAAATATAGTTCCAAAGAAGAACAGACCTCACAAGCCTGCCTTCCTTGTTCCTCCCACCAGGCTACTTCACGCAAAGGTGTAAAGGCAAGAAAAAGACACTGAGGCTGACAATCTCTCAGACCTTCATATACTGGTAAATCTATATACTTCTGCTGGTGAAGACTTCTGGGCCTCACAAAAAAAATATATATATAAAATGGAAAATACTGGATGCAGTAGATGCAAAATTACTGCTTTATTTTTGGTTTCAAACTTGAGGCATCCTCACTGAAAGAGTTTGTAAGCTTTTCTCAGAGCCTGTCCAAGGGAGTGTATGTATTTAAATGAAGTTCAACTAATTTTCTTCATGTTTCTCTTCCTACCCCAAAATTCATTCTTCACTGTTTACTTCCTCTGGCCCAACTTTCCCTGCTCAACCAGTCATACAAACCCACCTCTCTTGACCCCAGTCCCAGCTTCTTTCCTGAAAATCATTCAATCTCTTGTCATCTCAGTCCCAGTCCCCCTTGCCCAGGAAATCTCCTTTATCTTTCTCGTCCCAGTTCTCAAAACCCCATCTTTCAGTCCTGCCCTTACTTTCCAGGCAGCTTCCATATAATTCAGGTCATTTCCTCCTTCACACTGCCAGAGTGATAAATGCCTCTTAGCTTTGCCAAATCTCGGCCTTGACAGACTACAAGCTCCAAAAGGTCTGAGCATGTCCCTTTTCTCCCTGGTTACAGAGTTGGAGATGCTCAAAGACATGTAATGCAGCTAAATTTAGGTGAAACTTACTGGGAGATGAGGAAGTCCCTAAGCTGACCTCCTGGCAAGGCTCACACTTCCACTCTGAAGGCCTTAGAGGAGATGAAGAGCAATGGACCATTTTCAAAGGAAAGGTCACCTGGAGTTTAACATGAGCAAAATGACATTTCCTCCAGCTTTATTTACAGAACCAGATGAACCATTTCAACTAACATTTTCAAAGCGCAGCATGGGAAGTTTCAGCATGAATAGCTAAACTGACAAAATTACAAAAAACGGAGGGTAGGTTCCTTTCCTGGGGAACACTGGGGGAAGAGAAGCCATGCACCTCTCATGTCAGAGAACTTTTCCCCTCTAAACGAACACTGGCAGCTGAGGTGCAGCCAGCCTGCAGTCCAAATAATCACTGTGTTTCTTTTTAATAAGAGTTTGGACCTGCTTCAAGCCTAGTGCTAAAATTAGGTATTTTACTAGTTTTTTAATTTTTCAGTTCAAAGTCTAGAAGTTTTCAGAAACCGCATAAGCCAGTACTGAAGGTTTCCGTCTGGACCATGGTTCTGAGTTCAAGACATCCAACAGAAGCTGTTTTGCTGTTTTGCATTCTGTAGGGAAGCCAGATGAGCACAGCTCAAAGAGGCAAAAGTGTTGCACTTCTCAACAGTTTCATGCTGCTAATAGGAAAAAAATACAGTTCTACTTTTTACAAAAGCCAAGGGAAGGATGAATACCTAGACACAGAGTTTTGGGTATAATCACAGTGCATGGTAGTTTAGATGTGCCTTTTCTAAGAGACTCCTCTCTAGAGGACACAAATGATTCCAAAGACATAAACAACATGCCAGCCTGACTGATGTGATTCATTGCTGCGTTTCTTTGATGAGATCACCATATGCTATTGCAGAGCAGAAGAAGCCTCAGTGCCTGAGCTTGAATTTATGGTTCAAGAATCACCTATGTTTTCACTCAGGAAATTTATAGTCTTTGCTAACCCTAAACCAGAAGACACATCAGTCACACATTGCAACCTTTCCAGCAAACTCAGCTCCACATACCCTATTTCAGTTTTTTCCGGTGCAGTTTTTTCCAGTATTTTCCGGTTCTGTCATTTTGGAAGTAGACATGGGAAAAAGGTTAAAAGTCAAATCAGGCAAGCTGCATCAATAAGTTAAGTTCAAATTTCCTTGAAATAAGTAGCAGTCTCAGAGTACCAACTCAGATCATGTAAGACTATGTACTTAAAAACACTTGGCTTAGAAAAATTACCTTTATTAACTTTCCACCAGTGCCCTCCAGAGAAGGGTTTCTAGAGCATTCAAAAGGCAAAGCTGTCCCAGTAAGTGCTCTACCCTTTCAGTCGTTCCATTTTACTCTTCTCATCAAATGTGTTAACATGCCTTTAAACCAGTGCAGAGTCCCCTTTGAAATTTTTATATTCTTTTATTTTAATATGTTGTTTTTCTTTCTTTTACTTACACTTCCAGTTTCTGATTACGTTTCAGGGTCAAGAAGAACCACATGAGGAAAAATAAATTTTAAAGAGAGAGATAGGCAAGGTCATAATCCATAATAATTTTTTCCCCCTCTTTTAATAGTCATTCACCTACCTGATGGGTTGATATGCTCAACCACTCACCTACTTTTTGAGTTTTACAAGTACTTAATCCTTTCTTTTTCACTAGCAGTTAATCAGTTAGTGCAAATGACGCTGCATGCTCATCAGTTACCAATATATTGCTTTATTTCTTGGTAGCAAATTAAGGCTTTATAGTGAGATTTGTACAGTACAGGCCAATTTAAACATTAGAAACTTTAAAAACCATGTAGCACTATTCACTCAATTTACATAGCCAGAAAAGTAGTTTTGCTTTTTTTTTAATAAACAATTAAATGTTACTAGTGAGGCCTTATATTTAATGAGTGCAAATGTCTCAAAATCCCACCATCCTCAGGGCTCAACATTTAAATTCCTTGAGGCCATTATTAGATAAAGGATAAACAGCGAGTATAGCTGGCTCGGATAAAATATACTGTATTACTTGCTGGAGAAGAATCTCTTATTTTAGAAATATGGAAAGGAAAACCAAAACGAAATTAACTGTCCAAGGGATGGTATCACTTTGTATTAGTCACTGACCAGTAACAGTAGCAATGACAAATTCATTTTCCATGGCCCTCTTTGTTTTAGTATAACTTAAATTATAATTCAGAGCTGATGCCATCCTGTATATAAAAAAAATCCGAAATTGGAGGAACATACATAAGTTACAGGAACTTTTGCAGCAGTAGGACAAGTTCCCTCTCCAGGGACATGTCCAAGCCATTGCCTTTTTTTTTTTTTCAGTTTGAGAGAGCATTGTTGTAAGTATTTCCTCAGCAGTTACATTTTTTCTTGAGCATATTGATTTTCACTTCATACCACTGATTTTATTAGTGTTGTCTGGAGATGATGGAACTACTGCTTATGAAAACCAGGCACAGCGCTTCCCTTCTTATGAGACACTTTTAACATTTGAGCTGAACATATGAATTCACCTGTCAATCAGGCACAAGGGGCCTGCCTGAAAATATCATCACCCCTCACGTGCCTGGCTTTCAGATCTGAGCATTACATGTGAAAATGCAGAGGAACAGCTGCCAAAAAATGGTGAAGAAAGTAACCATGAATCAACCACACACTCTGGGGAAGGAGCTAACGAGATGAGGGGCTTCCAAAACACTCCTGTTCATGCAAGAACAAGAGTGACCATGAGAGTACCAGGAGCTCCCAGTGTCACAGGGAGTTTAATTCTTTGTTGAACGCAGCTGTATCTCCAGCCTAAGGGAACACACACAGCCAAAGTCTCAAAAAAATCTAAATCTAATGTGAGTAACACTCCAAGCCCCTCTGTCCCCAGGGGTGTGACCTAGTATCAGGCTAATGTCTTTGAAGTCTTGAGATCAGCCATCTATCCTTTGAACTGGAAGGCCACAGAAAAGGGTCAGGTTTCCAAGTGTATTAAGGCACATACCAACTTTACCTCAACGCAAGTGCCTGGTTTGCTCAGGGAGCATCTACTGCAGCGGTGCCACAGCTGCTGAAAAGGTTCAGCAATGGGACAAAGCCAGACCTTCTGGTGACAGCTGCACAACACAGCAACTGGGACTGCCCTGTGCCAGCTGCTCCACAATGTCTCAGAGCCTCTCTGCTGTCCTACAGTACTACCAGATTGTTGCAGAATTACAGCAGCTTCTCAGGCTGGTTTGCTGGCTTTTCCTTTTGCCAGGGCACCAATATCTCATTTGTTCTCCTTCACTCAGGTGAATACATCACTGCTTATCAGAGCCAGAAGTCCCTAACTACTACCAGAGGGTGGTACTACACATGCAGGAGAGCACAAATTTAGACATGAAGGCAAGTAGCGATGATGCACGAGTGACCTGGAGGTGGGTTTCCCAAGAGAATCTATGCATGGGCACAATCTCGAGATTCACTCTGCAGAAGTGCTCAGCAATGGCCAGCAGGTCTTACTCTGCCTCAAATGAGTATGTTTAAGAACATTATCCAGTATTTCCTGAGGGATTGCAATGGATGACTACCAAAATGAAACTACTTGGAGACAAGAGGATGCTTTATCAGCCATACTGGAAAAAGTTGGGGAGCACAGACACAATATTGCATAGTGAGCTTCAGGAGCACAGCTAGAATTCAGATGTACTTGACACAGCTTAGTAGCATTTCCAAAGGAGGGATCATGTGCTATTTCCTTTGGAGCCAGCTACTGTAGCCTGGGACAAGATCATGGCTCTTATGGAAATGACACCCCACCAGGGATGCTGAGCACTCATTGCTTTTGCATTAAGGCAGCCCCTCCACAGAGACCGACGGCACCTTAAAAAGTGATCATACAAAAAGCAAACAAAACAGTCCTCTAGAAACCCCCTTCACCCATAAGGTAGAAGAAAAACTGACTCCCGTGAGCGACAGAAAAGACAGCATTACTGAATATGGGAGCGTGTGTTTATACATCAGTGTTTTTAATACTGCATTGCAATGACAGGTGTGGGGTGTCCCTTCAGAAGAAAGCAGGGTTGGTGTGCTCTATAATACAGCGCTTGCAATGTCGTTTAACAAATCGCAGAGCATCCACAGAGACTTCGCAGTCCTGCACGTTCAACATCTGCAGGTCAAAGCAGTTGGCGGCTACAATCTGCAGGCCCTGCCCGGTGATGCTCTCGCAGGATTTCAGGCTCAGGCGCTTCAGGTTGAAGCAGTTGAGGGCTAGAAACTCCAGGCCGGTGTCTGAGACCAGAGGGCACTTGCCGATGTCCAGCGATTTGAGTTTTGTGCAATTTTTGGCGAGGTACTCCACGCCGTGGTCCGTGATGCCCTCGCAGCCCCGCGCGTTGAGGTAGCGCAGCTTGCTGCAGTATTTGGCGATGTATCGGATGCCCACGTCCGTGATGCGGCCGCAGTGGGCGATGCTCAGGTATCGCAGGCGCGACTCCAGCTTGGCGATCTCCCGCATGCCGAAGTCGCTGACGAAGCGGCAGTCGCTGACGCTCAGTTCCTTGATGGATGTGCAGTAAATCATCAGGTAGCGCAGACCCTCGTCGGTGATGCGGACGCAGCGGCGCAGGTACAGGTGCGTCAGCTGAGTGCAGTGGGCGGCAATGGTGTGCAGTCCCTCGTCCTCCAGGACGAAGCAGTCCGTCATGTCCAAGTAGCGGATGGAGATTTGCTTCCCGTGCAAGGGAGACAGCTTGATGGAGGCCTCGCGAGTCAAACTGATGCACGTTACTTTGGAGCAGCCTAAGTGGAAAAACACAGCGAGGTTAAGGAAGCAGCAAAAACAAATCGCACAGCGGGACCAGAATGCCGGTTGTGGAATAGTGTGCTGGACACGATGAAGGTATCCTCATGTTGCAAAAGTGGAATCACCCTGACCAACTGCTCTGATTTGCTGTGCCGAGTCCCCACAACAGAGGAAACAAGGAACTCCACTGGAGTCAGTGAGGTTGCTTTGAGATTGTGAGCCCTGGAAAGCAACGGACTGGCTTTGCCAGTATCCCAAATGTAAAATGGTGGCCCTGGGTCTATCTGGGGGCAGCCCATGATCTGTTACTGCAATTATAAACCCAGTGACAATTAGAGAAAAGGATACTACGTGACAATCAATGCAGGTTTCTGATCAGTCCCATCGCTGACTGGCTGAATTTGCAAACCAACATCAGAGGCTCTTTCACCATCCAAACTCATTATAGAAAACACAACCCTGCTCCCTTTCCCCCCTCCCCTGCCCCAAGCATTTGGAGAACAGATGTGAATCCAGCCCCAAGCCTGCAATGTGGGAAGGATGCAAAGCTATGGCACAATTGTGTGCTTGCAGAAGGGTGGAGATTTGGATAACCTAAGGAGAATGGGGAGAATCAGTAGGAGCCAACAGACTGGTAAGGGCATGCGAGGACACGGACAGACAAAGAAAAGGATTGTGTACAATGAGAAAGTCTGGCCATGAATGGAGGTAACTAGACTAGAGGAGAAATACCAGACCTTGGAAGGAAAGACAAAGAACCAGATTAAAAGGAAAAACACACACAGACTTTCCCCATTTTTAACCTCCACTCATTGCATAGTGGAGAGAGAAAGCTTTTTTTGGAAAGCGTGGTTTCTGCTGCACTGCAAACTGGCAGTCTTCGGCTTCTTAGGGAAATTCTTAAACTGTGCCAAGTTCAGCTGGGCACTTCGTATTAGCACAGCTAGAAACAGCTGCAAGAAGGGAGAGTTTACCCATTAGCAATTAATGCCCAACAGTTTTAGCCATAAATGGCTACTCAGAGAAATTCTGCAGGTTGTGTCCCCAGGTAGAAATAAAAATACCTTTTCTGTATTGCTGGAACACTGGCCAAGCAGTATGAAATTACTTATAAAAAACAATGACCTTAGAGCGCCACATATCAGAAACCCTGCAGAAATACTGTAGGTGTGGAATTAAAGAGCATGATGATGTGTGCGGACTGCCTCAAAAACTTACATGACCCAAAACTATACCATTTGCTGTTAGAGGTTGTCATTCAGAGACTTAGTGGAAGGTATGAATATGCTTCAGGTCTTAAAAGCAAAAAGGAAAAAAATCACTTGAGATAACCATGTGGACTCACACAAATGCTGTAAGAAGTGTGGGATGTGGACTTGAAACACTTTGCCACCTGCACCTAGATTTCTACATTCATCATTTAAATTTATGCTCGATCTTTAATTTGGGTTTCAAATTCAGTTGAACAGATGCAAAGTTTACCTTAGGCCTCTCACAATTAAATGGGCAAATTGCCCACAGGTCATGCAGAAGCAGGACCTTGAAGTATAACACTCTGCTGAACAAACATTTTAAAACTGAATGCTATTTTCTCTTCAGGCTATTTCAGATCTGTCTATACTCTGGAGCAATCTCTGGAAATACTTTTGCCTTCAGGTAAATATTATATACACACTCAGTAACACAAAGGATTTTTCTAAAGGGAAGTAGTACAATACTAATGGTGTAAAAAATTCACATCTAGTATATTCTTTGAAGTAGGTGATACAAAATGCATGAAAGGACTTTCAATAATAGAGAAGAAGCTGGCACCTAGGCAGAGTTCTGCTGCACCTGATATAGCTGCTGCTGTTGCATTTGGCTGAGGAGGTTGCTGGATTAAGAAGTCAGTCTGGATATTTTATATTCTGACCAGAATTCAATTTTAAATCCAGCTTAGTGAGAATGATGCATCCACGAGGCCAAGGAGAACATTCTGTCTGCTGAGAGTCCAAGAAGGTTTAATGACCATAATTAGAAAGTGAATGGGTCTGAAGCCTCACAGCAGGGCTGGAGTCACATATATCAGTTGTGTGATCACTGTTTTGTCAAGCTCAGCATTGCCATGTCTAGTTACTTTGGCTACACTGTAAAACATTTCATGGGAAGGATATTCAAAACCATTTCACCAGAAAAGAGTCCACGCTGATATAGAACTGACTGATATTCAGGCAAAGTGACAGGTTCCTGGGTCCGCAACAATTTCTCTGTCCTAAATAATACAAAATGTAAAAATAAAGCTCTTGTAACAGTATTTTCCATAAAGTAAGTACAACTGATTTCTAAAAGGGAGGAGAAACGTCCAAATAGACTGAAAAACATATTGGCTAGAGTGTTAGATAATAACTTGCAGTCAAGCTCAACCAGCTTCTAGCAATATCTCAGACCTGCCCACAGAGCAGATGCTGACAGTGACAGAACTTACACTGTGGAAAGCTCCTAAAGTTAATACAAACATCTGGTTTTGACATTAAAGATTTTGGTAAGTTTTTGCTGCCAAGTAGCCATCCAAGGGGGAAAAGGATTCAACTAGATGTACAGAAGTGGGGTTTAATTAACTAGCAACTAGCATCACCCCCCAATACACACCCCAACGTCTTCTTGTTCAGTGGAACCAAAACAGTGAAACACTTCAGTCTTGAGAATTCCTTGAGCATGTAAGTGCAAGCCTTGTCCTTGTAACTACAGAGAGAAGCAGGGGAAAATGGAATCCTCTTTCCAAAACATGTTCCAAAATTACCCACATCAGAATGAAAAAATCAGACTCAAAACGAGAGCCTGGAAACTGATTATCCTCAATTTATATGGCACATGCAGCAAAAGCGATATCTGAACCCAAACACCTGACTTCCGAGCATGTTCAAAAGCAGAATTTCTCCCTCACATGCTCCAAATAGAAAGAACAACTTAGGAAAAAAAGAAATTAAAATTACTTTCCTATCTCATTGATGCGACAAAATTGAAGGAAAATGGGTATTTTATTTGCCCCCTGCACACTTTATACAAAACTGATGAGCTCTTAGGGACAGACACCACCTTCTGGGTCTGACAGTAGGAGGGCTGGGAAAATCACAAATGAAGATAGACCCCAAAATAACCAATTTCAAGTCCTGGTATCATCTTTTCCTTTTCCCTGCCTTTGAAAAAGTCACCTTTGTTCTATAGCACATCCATAAATAAGAACTGTGGACCAAAGCATTTTCAAATACCTACAAGCCCCTAGGTACACTCAGGGTGTGAGCTTCAAAGTTCTAGGTCTAAATCACACAGGCACATACATTTTCTCCTGGCACTGGAGATGCTTCAACCTGAATGTGTGATTAGCAATCCAGAAGTAACGTCAGTGTTTACCAACAACAAGTAACTAATATAAAAGGTTACTGTGAATAGATTCTTGTGGAGTTCCACAGACTCCTTATTGCCTTGTGGTTTCAGAAAATAATCACAAAAAGGGCATAATTCTGTTTTACTGATTTTTGTTTTGATGCCTTCCATGATATTCTGCCATCCTAGGAATGGGGTGAGAGAGTTGGATAAATCAGCTTAAAAAAATAAAAAGGCAGAGAAAAGAATGCAAATCCATGTACACCAGATAGGAAGCCTTGGAAAATGCATCTGGTACCAGTGACTTGATAGCATTACTTTCTATCCCCCGTTGTTTAATCCCCTGTCTTCATCCTGCTTGCTGCCCCTGGTACCTCTGAAATGGCAAATCTGGTTCGGCTGATTTATGATGGCATTAGACTGATAACAGATGAGATCACAAAGTAAATGTTAAGCAGCAAATTTACTTCAGTGCTCTGCTTGGCTGCATCCTTTCCATTAAGTGCCAACCTATTTGCAGAGAGGAAATTCTATGCAGCTGACCTTGGGAAAAAACATCTTGTTTCCCCAGAGCAGGCTTGAAGAAAATTGTCTAAAACATTTCTGCTGATCTAAACAGCTGCAATGNAAAAAAAAAAAAAAAAAAAAAAAAAAAAAAAAAAAAAAAAAAAAAAAAAAAAAAAGTTCAAGCTGGCTAAGTCTTGTTAAAATAGCAATGGAAATAAGGGGACCTTGAAGTTTAGCTACTGATATTAATACTCAGAAAAAAAGCCTAGCACTTATGCTGAGCTCCTCCTCAAGTCACTGACCAGACTACAGAATTATTCATTAGCCAAATATAATGTACATATACATGTCTGTGAAAAAGATAAAACAAATTCTGCTGAAGTAAATAGACTTCACCACATGTAGCACTGACTGCAGCATGGGGCCTTCTATGGGTGCTTTGTGCAAAAATCTGTAATAACTCCTTGTGCCATTTGAACAGGCCATCTCTGCTAGCTCGCTTCCTTTGGAAGAGGCCTGGCCACTCCAGAGATGCTGCTGGCATTAGGGGAACTGAGATTTCAGTGGTGCCTGTCTCACAGGAGCTCTGTTAGGAGATAGGCATTCCTACTGCTTGACAACACAGAAAGGATAAGCGTGCAGTCATGGAGTTTGACAAACATCAGTAGCATCTGTACTGGAACATCCCCTGTTACCTGACACATCCAGGTGTTCCAGGTTTGGGCACAGTGACACGACATCAAAGACTGCCTCATTGGAGATGTTGTAACAGCCAGACACCTCCAGCCTCCGCAGTTCTGGACAGCACTGGGCAATGGTGTAGAGTCCTCTGTCTGTGAGCCGCCTGCAGCCACTAACAATTACCGTCTCCAACATGAGACAGACGTTGGGAGTATCCTGACAAAGCCTCCGGGTCAGCACTTTGAGAGCCCTGTCTACGTTGATTGTCTCGCCGGTCAGGCGAATAGTCCTCCAAAGGCGCGGGTCCCAGGCCAGGTTGTACCAGCGGCGGCAGACGCGGGCACAGCGGCACAGCTGGTTGGTGGGCAGGAAGGAGAAGATCTGGATCATGGCGTGGTCGGGCAGCCGGTCTATGTTGGCCTGCTCCTTCTGGTGCTTGGATGCCAGCCGGATGAGAGGGTGGGTGAGACGAGTCGGAGGCGGCGAATGGACCATGGCCACAGTTTCCCCAGTGACCGAGGATGAAGACGTCGAGGAACCTCTGCCATTTTGGAACCCGGGGGAATTCGGCGGAAATATTAATGCTGGACTGGGCGTGCTGAGCGTGCGCATGCTCAGGTCGGAATCTGGAAGATAGAACACACAATTTCGATGAGCGCTGGACAGCCACAGGGCCCTCTGCACGGCACAGCACGCTGCTAGCACGTTTGCTGATGGAGTAGGATGGACTTTGGGGTTTGTTGGGGGTTAAGCAGTCACTTCTACCAGTCAGAGCGAGAAAAACATATTTCAAAAGTGTGAGCAAAGGAGATGGTGCACTTCTGAGTCCTGAAGAGGAGACAGCAGTGGAAGGATTTTTTTTTAAATCCAAGGATTTTAACTCTATATACTCCTAATTAAACACTGTAAGGAATTATTATATTTGAGTCACAGGCTTTTTTTGGCAGAACGTAACTGTCCATAGCCTTGGCACAGCTGTGAGCTCTTAAGGGCATAGAATGCTGTGGTCCTTTACCTCTCAGCTCCTTCAGCCACTCATCAGGAGGCCAAAAAAGAGCTCACAAGGCAAATGCTGCTTCCTTCACCAGATCTGGGCAGATGGGAAAAGCTCAACTCCATACACTTACTTTCAATGAGTCACCACAGAAGTTAAATTTTCAGTCATGCAAACTGAAACTCAGAAGTTCAACCAAGAGCGCAGTGACTAGTTCTTCATGTGCACACAGAAAACACTCCTTTCCAATCGACTAAAGTGAACTTCATTTGGATTGGGGGGGAAAAAAAAAAGAAAGAAAGAAAAAAAAAAGCGCCCAGAAAAGTAACTGATGAAGAAACAGCATGCCTGGAAACTTGTATACAATATTACACACTTATTGCTAGGGCTATTTGTCACACTGGAAGCAGTCAACTCAACTCTGCTCTCCAAAACAATTTCCTACTTCTTTTCATTATTTAGTTCATTTTAGTGGCAAAAATCAAGCACAAAAATTGACATATTTTGCTACTAAGAAAGGTTACCTTTACTGTAAGATTATTTCAACTGTTTTCCCTGTCTGCTGACATTGCCTACTAGTAATTTCCATTCCTGCTCACAGTTTCACCAAGCAAACCAAGTAAAATACTGGAAGACAACGAAGATATAACTTTGATAGTCAAGCAAATGCCGTGGGCAATACATTTAGAGACTCTGAGGATATTTTAGCAGTATGCTACACAAGATACAACCAGTGTATGAGAGATGCATGCTGCTACTGAGCACACTGCCTCCACCTCAGTGCTGATCTCAAGAGAAATTCTTTGTAAAGGAAAGCACCACCCAGAAATGAATACAGTAACCAGAATTTAGTGGTTAGAATAACAAGTTTCACAGACAGACAATGTTTTTAGAGGACCAAGCTTTTCTCCACATCACATCTCGTGCTGTTACATCAATGTTTAGGCCGTCCAGGGAAGTGTACAAAGGCAGCCCCTTCAGTAACACTGACTCTGCAGCTGAGTGACTGTGACAGCACAGATAAGGGCTAAGCAAGATACAGGCAGAAATGCATTCAACAAACATGTTCACACCTGGATTTGGGCAGAGTTTTTAAATTAAGTACGTGTTTGGTGAATTTGATCGCTACACATAAACTTCCCTGTCAAGCTTTTACTTAGCCCGGCACAGGCCTGCTCTGATACCTACAACAGCAGGCCTGTATTTTCATAGTGTGTCTGCAAGGGAAAGAGGCACAAATATTTAGCTGAAGAACCCAAGACACAAAGTCCAATGGCTTACTCAAGATCGCCTAGCTGAGTTGCAGAGAGATTAAAATCATTTTCTCACAACGTGGAGGAAAAACCTATACTACCCAGCTCCTTCTCTCTTCTTCTTCTGCATCTTGTTTTGCTTAGAAACTCAGTGTTTCAGCAAATTAAAGGAAAGAACATTTTCCCCAAGGCTTCTGAGTCCGTGCCATGGCTATGTGGTCCTAACACAGGGATTTGTGTATTTATGAGCAAGAACAGTATCTTCATGCTGAGTGGGTTTTGCAGACACCCTGCTCCCTTTGAGACCTCCTAATACCCCCCTGGCAGCTATTGGAAATAATTGCATCGAGGAGTGTTACTTCTAAGCATCTGGTATATGCTGGTATTTTAAAAATGAGATTTACAGCTGGAGAGAAAAATCCAACCAGCAGCAGCCAGGCTCCTGCAGACAGGCATTGACTCCACAGGCCTCTTAGGCAACAGTCCCCAAGATTAATTTTTGCAAGGACTTACCATATGTTTGACCTCCCTCACATTATCACCAAAACCAGTGACAGTGCCTGAAGCTAAACATGTGCAGAATATGTGGCAAAGCCTTTATTTTTTGCTCCTTTTTTGAGATTTTAATACAAGAATGTTTCTAATAAAAAAGAAAATACACTTTTTTTTTCCCCAGATGCTGGATGTATCTTCTATTATTGCATGTATTTGATATTGTCAATTCTTCTCTTTTTACTTTTTCATTTGCTTTGGGCCTTTTTCTTGGTTGATTGATTGTTGGTTGTTTGTTTTACACAAGCCAGAACAAAAAGGAAAACAAAATGATATAAATAAAAAACCACAGAACAAATACTTGTTTCTATTCCACAAAATAGAATTACAATCAAAAGCAATAAGTTTAAATTATTAACATCAGCTTTAAACAATTTTTTAGTCGTGTGGGAATGAGCACCTTCTGTAAGACACAGCATATTTGGAAAGCATACAGTTTTAGTCAGTTATCGTTAAAAACACCTTAAAATTTCTGTAGGACTACAGTCTTCATTACTTTCCATTTCTACTTAAGCATAAAAAAGCTTTTCATACTCCATGATATAAAAAAGCTTTTCATACTCCCTTCCCATGGTGAGCAATGCTCCAAGCTAATACGGCTAATCTCCACTGCTTTTGGATCAGAAGTGGCATTCCTTCATCACTCCTGGGCACCGTGAATAATCAATACCTGAGACATTCTGGGTGCGTAATGAATTACTAATACGTGGTTTTTAACTTAGACTTCCAGCTAAGAAAGGCCTGACCTTCTGTTCTACGTGTATGCTCCGTGCTTTGTGCTCTCTTAATTCTCTCATTAGTATAGCAGTTCCAGATGTGCATCCTGTGTTTCCTTTCCCTTCAGTCCTAAAGGTGCATCATGTGAAACTTGCTCCCTCCATCCTCGGGGCACGGACTTCCAGACAGACACAGAGACACGCACCCTGTCTCCCCTCCACAAGGTACTGTGGAAAAAGACTGTAGTGTTGTCATTGTGCTTAAAAAAGGGAGCTGTGAGCACATTACTGCTCTGCTGAGCCTGTAATGCAATATACTCTCAGACAGGAATTTTGCTGGTAGCTCAGCTGAACTCCACACAGAGGTATTCCTGCTTACTGTTCGCTGTACACCCCTAAGGGGAAACAAAACAAAATAATAAAAAAAAAAAAAAAAAATAGCAGGTGAGTCCAGGAGCCTTATTGCCAGGAAAAACTTGGAAAGCTTTTTGTTAGCATTTAAAACTTCAGCAAAACACTTGGTCTACTGTACATTTTCCAGACTTCTAATGTTATTGGGAGGGGCTTCCTATAGCACTATCTCAACCTCTAGGAGTTTCCTCCAAATTTTGTTCTTCACCATTTACTGAGTGCTAGCCAACAGGCTGGGGCAGTCTGAGAAAGAGCAACTTAATGGCAGTGTAACATTAATAAACACAACCCTGCAAAAGTGCAAATGAAGTAACTGATTGCAGTTTCTCAATACACATCTTTATACACACGCATGCCCTATACAAGCATTTCTCTTGTAAACTCAATTGTTTACAAGCCACAAATCCAACTTTAATTTTGGTGATCTTAGAAAGTAAAAGTAAGTTAGAAAGCAGCCTTGCACTTCCCTTCCTACTACCTCTTTTGCCCCTTTGCCTCCAATCTTCTGCAAGATGCCTTTTATTAAAGCTTTGATCAAGCTCTGAAAGTTGTTTGTTGATGTAAGACAAAATTTCTTGACAATCTTTAAAGAAATCTCAAAAGATGCATGCCAGAAACAGAACCATAAAAGCTGACACAGAGGGAGAAAATGCACTAGAGGGAGTTTTCCTATTCCACTAGGAATCTGGTTTATTTCAAAGGATTCTTTCACCCCAGTTTGTTTCCCAATTAATACATACATCTGGGAACAAAAACCCGCTAAATATATAAGATTTAAGCCAAGATCTAGTCTCCATTCCTTCTGGCATCGACAATAATATGCAGCCTCTGATTTCAGAACCAGAGACAGAAAACAACGCTGTCTTTCCATTACTCCAGCAATGCACTAACACAGGACACTCAATTTCCAGATCCCAGCATGGACTTTGAGCCATTTTCTATGCTTAAGGATGATTGCATTCATTCACACTCTCGACTATGGTACTGTGAATGAGTCTTTTTTGAAATGAATACTATACTGAGTTCTTCAAGCTAACAAAATTAAAATGAAAATTTTGCAAATATCAATCAAACTTAACATTCTTATCTGACAACTGAAAAGGATTCTTCATGTGGATCTCCTGTCACCACTGACAGGAGTTCTTAACAAAACTAAGGCAAGAAATAAACCAAACTGTTCAAGCTCTGAAAAACTCGGTATTTGTATTTATAGAGCAATTGTAATTTTTGTAAACATTAGCTGTAGAGTAATGGGCACAAGAAGTATTTACACAGAGTGCCAAAACCTCACTGATTTAGCATCTCTTCAGTAAGTGTTGTGTAGATATTACAGATTTTACTAAGTGCAATATGGGTATGGACTTCACATTTTTACCACAGTACCATCAACCTCAGGCATGCCAAGTAAGTAGTCCTTTTCCAGAGACTGGGGAAAATGGGAACTTACTGGTTGTAGCAGCTCCAATCAAAAGTGCAAAGGGAAACAGAGGCTTCTGCAGGGGATACAATGTGGGCTGACTCAAGGAGGGCCTTGTGAATATGACAGGCAGATTTCAAATATGGCTCTGTGTCCTCAGATGAGAGTAGGNGAAAAAAAAGAATAAAAAAAAAAAAAAAAAAAAAAAAAAAAAAAAAAAAAAAAAAAAAAGAGTATCTTCCACATGGCAAACATCCTCAGGCATTTCTCTCAGGGTAAGTTACCCTACTGACCTCAGTTCCTCCCAGTCCCAGGAGGCTGGGAGGAACTATTGAGTCCAAGATAGCAAAGAGGCAGCTGAAACAAAACTCACATGCAAACTTGTGTGGGGCTGCAGGGGCTGCAGCAGTCAAGAATGCCAGAAGGAAAGGGTTGCCCAATGGAAATACCTACAAGATTTTGCAGCATTTCACAATGAAGAACATACAGAATGGGTTATGTGAGCTCTCTCATCTCTCTCCAAGAACACTAAGTACACCTAAACCATCTCCTGTGTGCATGCCTGCCCTGTTTTTAACTGCTAGGGGCAGTTATTACTCAGCTCACTGAGATGCCTGTTCCAGTGCTGTCACTGTATCAAGTTCCTAAGTTTCTCTTCTTACTTGGCTCATATAAAAAGCTGTGTCTTGCCCCTCTCCTTGTGCTTGTGAAGAATGTGAGGTCTTCACACTCCCAGTAAGGATTTCTTACATGCATTTGCCTTTCTTTTTATTAGTCAATTTACTAACATTCCCAGTTTCTTCTATCTTTTCCTTTACATTTTCTCCTACCTGTGTGTACCTCTCTTGAAGTGCCGTGCTCTGAACTGAGCACCACGCACCACCCAACCTCACCAGCAGTGGTGAAAGTGGAGTCCTTTGCACCCACATTTCATGGAAACCGCATTTTCAACCTTTCAGATTTCAACAGTCTCAGAAGGCTGAAGTATTTTCACAATGTGACTCAAAATAACGCTGGGATTCCCATGTGAATACAGTGCCTAGACATTTATTTTCCTCATCTGTCTTTATAGAATCCATTCATCTTCCCTACACCTGTCTCCTTAGAGAATGCTATGTTTTCACTCTTCTTAATCTACTTTTTCAAGAGTATTTTGAGTACTGAGCAACCTTCTCAAAGTCTGTTGTTAGTTTACAGTTTTTCAAATGCCTTGCAGCTCCAGGGCCATAAATTTTAAGCCATTTTTCTCGATATGGGTAATTTTGTGTCTCAATTCAATTGAAAAAGATGGTTCCTAGAGAGAAAGGGAAAGTCTGGCAACCTGCTGACAAATATTGTAAGCCATTGTAGATGAGACCAGCTCACCTGGTCAGAGCATGCCGCTGATAACACTAAGGTTGTGGGTTTAATCCCTCTATGGGGCATTTACTCAAGAGTTGGACTCATTGGTCCTTATGGGTCCCTTCTAAATCAGCATATTCTATGATTTCTAAAGGGTTCTTCCTCAAACAACATCATAGCTGACAAATACTCAGAGTGATGTCTACACAAAGTATTATTCCCCTTCAGTGCTCACCTTATCATGATTTTATTTATTTTATATTTCATCAGCTTGTTTCCAATACACACATGCAAAAGTCCAAATAAACCTGAGATAGGGTACAGCTACTGCTTCCCTCTCACCAGACAATTTATTTTTGCCAAAACAGAAAATTATATGGAAAATTGAGGTCAAAAGAACAAAAACAATTCAGCGAAAGTGAAAACTAATTTTTTATCCTGTAAGATCTTGTCAGTCATGCAATTCTCACTTTGAAAGCAAAGACCTGTGGCAGAGCTTGATTTGTCAGCGTATGAAAAAGCAGCCTTGGAGCTCACAAAGTAATCGCATCCACATGGTCTTGGAAGGAACGGTTACACAGAACTTGAAATAACCTTTTATGGTTTTTAAAAACCTCCTTTAGAACGTAATAAGAAACTGTACCTATTGTATAAGACTAGAGGCATTGTGGAAGAGGGCTATGTTAACTAAAATCTGTAGCCATTTCACAGTAGTTTCTGTGTGACACTTTACACCTTGGATTATACTGCTGTAACTTCCCTGTGATGTTGAGCTCCAGTTTTCTTTAGCCTATAAACTCCTCTACATACATTTGGAGACCTGATCTTGCATTCCTGGCATACTCACAATAGATGCTTTAAGTCAAACAGCATTGCAAGTGAAGTAATCATTACAGTTTTATTAAGCAAATAATTCTTCCTTACAATGTATTTGTCAAAAGCTGGAACTAATTTCCCCCCTACTGACTTTGTCCCCTGCCACTTGGCAGGAATTCATTTTATCCCCATATTTTTGAACAGAGCTAAAAATACAAAGACTGAGGAGGAGGAAAAGTAGAAAAGTAATTCACTCTTAGTTTAGGAAGTCAAAGCATCTTAATTTAGCCTTCAGTACCACTGATGATACTAGCACATCAGCTTTGAGGGAAGGGTTTCACAGTGCATCACTGCAGGGAATTACACAGAGATTGATTGGAAGGTGCATTTTTTCCATGATAAGTGAATATGTATCCCAAAATGAATTCCACACATGCTTAAGTACAAGTTCTATTTAAATCCTTCAGGTCAGATGCTCTCCCAACTCTTTATGGTATGCCAGGGAGCTCCTCCAGCTGAGCTAGTTTATATTTACATTAGCAAGGACTGCAGCCCAGAAAGAGGCGTTCTGTGGAGCAAAACTAATATTGCTGAAAACCTAACATCCACAGGCCTGTGAAGTGGGTGTTATTTTTGCCAATATTTAATTTAATCCCCAGCCCTGAATGCTCAGTAGGGGTTGCCTTTGGTGCTTTAGGTGTACTGCCAGAACATATTTTTTTGGCTTTAGTTTTGTCTGAGTATAACTGGGTTCATACACCTTGTGGTGGTTATTAAAATAGAGTAAGAAGTAGAGGCATTTCAAATGTGAGCTTTGGACTTGAACAAAAATGCTAATGTAGAAAACCCACTAAGCCCACTCATCAGAAGGAGCCCCTGTTTACCTCCTCCAAATCATGAGTTATCATCTCCCAGCCTATTCCATACCACTTTGAGGAGAGGCATCCTGTGCCCTGCTGGATTTTCAGGGATGGATTATCAATGGACCAGACACATTGCATTTCATCATCCCTCATTTTCAGGATTATCACACCTATGGGGATTCATGCTGTTCAATGCACTGCTTTGAAATGTGCAAACCAAATGTAGTTAAAATGAAAATAATAATTTTGCAAGATGCTTATAAATAAGCATCTTCAACGTACTTCTATATAAAGGTTTAAATAAGTTAACAAAAAGGTAGGAAGTTTGCTTAATTTCAAATCATACTAAAAAAATCCTACCATCATCTCTCTCTCTTCTCCTGATAAGCTTGACAGCCTTAATTAACCCAGGAACACCACCCTGGTGAATACAAAAAAACCTTCCCAATTTATCCAGAGAATGACTTGTTTCAGTGAAACAGGCTTACAACTATTACCTGCCTTTTCCTTGAGTTACTCTAACATGCTCCAAGGTCAAAATTCTGCCCAGTAAAACATTTTTCCACCTGACTGGACAACATCTACGTTACTCTGTTCCGTTTTTTAAATCTATTGTTCTTTATTTTTAATTTAATACCAGTTTACATAAATGTAGAGAAGATGAGTGCACACTGCTTGATAATGGCCTTCAAGCTACACATACATGGCCAGAACCAGTCACTTAGAATAACACTGAGCTGGGACAAACAGATCCTACCTACGCTGTCTCTGAATGATAAACATTCAGTTTGTGTTGATACAAATGTATGCTAGCAATTTATATAGAAAACTGGAACAACTGCTTAATGGCTCCCAACTTCAAAATCCATAAGTCCAGTCAGCTGCTCCAGACAACTATAGCTGTTCCACTATTTCACCTTTCCAAAATGGGAGAATTTGGAATAAAATATGTATCGGTTTACGTTATTACAAAACTTCAAGACAAGTAGCTGGAATAAATTTATGGAAGAGAAATATTTTTAAAATTCCCAGTTCATGTGGATCAAAACCACAGGGACCTGCAGAACTCTGAAGTGTAGTTCTGGTAGATGTGTGTGACTCTAAACAGAAAATAATATAAAGCAGAGGAATGTTTGCCTCTGGGAAAAGCTGACAATATAATCACTTTGTTGTGTAATCAAGAGGACTTGCATGCAGTTGGTAGCAAATGCTGCAGTAGACAAATAATTCCCCCAAGAATGGCTGTTTCCAGCATATTCACCATAAACAAATTATTTGTGTAAAAGAACATTGTTTTTCATAATCAACTGTTGTCATTTTAAAAGCATGCAGCTCTCACAAATTATTGACTTTCTAACTAACAGGGGATGCAGCATTTGACCTTCAAAACTGGAGAAACAAATGGTAAGCAGTATGCTAAACAGAAGAATAAACAGTAATGAGAGATTCAAAGCCATGAAACTGTGCTTCTCTCCTATCACTCAAGTTTAGGTCACAGAATCATAGAATGCTGATGAGTTGAATGGGACCTTAAAGATCATCTAGATCCAATCCTCCTGCTGTGGGAGGGACAACTTTTATTACAACAGATTGTCATCCAACCTGGCTTCGAACACTTCCAGGGATGGAGCATCTACAACTTCTCTGGGCAACTTGTTCCATTGCCTCATTACCCTCACAGTAAAGAATTTCTTCCATATATGTAATCTAAACCTACTCTTTTTGCACTTTGAAACCATTTCCCTTTGTCCTGTCTCTACATGCTCTTTGTAAATAGTCTCTCTCCAGATGCTAATGGTGCATTAAATCAATGTAATCTAGAATAGTACAAATATCCTTCCTAAAATAAATTCAGGCTTTGAAAACATAGTCTTTGCTGATAATTTGGAAAAAATAAATCTGCAAATTACAGGGCAGAGTTGTACACAGCACAAGAAGAGGCCTCTAGATTAAAAATAAGAAAACGACCTCAAAACCCAATTGGCAAAGCCAATCCCAACTCAACTTGGTTCAGCCCAACTTGTTATGGATTGTCCATGGGATACCTGCAAGTGCCCACTTGGTATCCCAGCTGATGAGTCGTGTATCAGAGCCGTAGACACATTCCTCTAGTTCCTAAAATACCAGTGAGTGAGTGATAAGGAAACAGCAACAAAAAATGCTGCTAACAGACAAGAGAACATAACCCCATCTATAAGAACTGCTTAATAAGCTACCAGTGCTTAATAAATCACTGCTCACAGCAGAGTGAGTCTGGTGAGCTCTTCTCCATCCTGTAGGAGAATTACACTGAGGCAGGAACAGTTTTCCTGACTTTAAAAAGGTGATGTGCTTACTTCCAGACTAACGCTTTTGCAGACTAGGAGCCCTGCCTGCATCCACATGTAGAATGCCCATGGATTACAGAAAATCAGTAGAACTGTGCTAAGTGTAACCAAAGGCTAACTGAAAACACCTGCTCCTGATCAGCTCAGATCCATTTACACCTCAGTTTTCAAAGTTTATTTTCTTTTTTAGGAATGAGATTCCTTCAAAAGCACCTGCTAGTATCCTGGCAAGTACTCTCATGTTTTGAGGGCAAATACCTCGTTTCTAGGGTTGCATCCCTCCTCCCGTCTGACCCATGGCCAGAGTGAGAAGAACAAAGCTGGTCTCCAGGGCTTTTTGAAGCAATGGCAGAAAACTTCACTTAATCCACATTTTTGCATTTCTTACAAACCCACAGTGTTGCCACTACATGTACAGACAAAGGAATGCACTCAGCAGAGAGCTGGCCAGAGCCAATTCCCCAACAAGTCACCTTTAGGACCTGGGTGACAGGAACACTCTGGACAGGATGAAAGAAAAGAAACATAGGCCTCCAAAGAAGAAACCCACAACAGCAGCTGAATCTAACTTATCCAGTATCTCTCCAACAAAGATACATAAACCAAGGCTTTTTCATAATAAACACGTCACGTTATGAGAGCCCTTGAGTGCCAGTGAGCAGTCCCCTCTTGTTACAAACACACACAATACACACACAGCAACGCACTGAGCAAGCATGTAGTGCTTACTCAGAACCACAAGGATTAAAATTTTGCTTATGGGAAATTTGGGAGTTAAGCTGGGAAAGAGACATGGCCACTGGCAGCTTTCTTCTACTAGAAAAATGTAACTAGCTCAAGCCCAGCCGCACTAAGTTACATGGATTCCTGACCACCAGTGTGAAGCAGTCCCAGACTGTGTCAAAACAGATGGTACTTATGACTGCAAAAGCATTCAGAGGGCATTAGCCACCCTCTGAAACCCAGCTCTGCTGTCTGAGGTCCCAATTGCTGTGTCTGCGACTTGTGCTGTATAAATTGCAGATCGCTATTTATATGCAACAGCATATGGTACTCTGACATTTGAGGAGTATCAGATGTACATACATGCAAGTAAATCAAGAATTCAGCACTCAGTATTTATGGCAACTTCAATAACTTCCCAGTCTACTGAACGCCACAATAAATAACTGCTTTATTGTGCATAAAATATGAACTGACTGTAATGATTCCTTTTCAATTCATTATGATTTCAATTTACCGAAATGAGATAAGCAAAATTATTCACTGACTCTTTCAATGTCACTTTGATTTCATTAATTCAAAATCAATGTGCATGAAAAGAAAATGTGATGTTTATGTCTACACAATTGCTGAGTTATTAGTCAAAGCAAAAACTCTGGCACTATCTAAATCTTACAGTCTGTTTCATGTTAACCTAAGCTAATTATTTAAAACATCATCACTAGCTCTATATAGAATTTTACATTTATTTTCAGATTTTATTATCACCAGCTTATGGCAGTATCTCAGGGAGTAGACTTAAAGGCAGGACAGCAGCAAAAGCAGCATTTGGAATCAAGAAATATTAGACATTTTGACAAAGTAAGAAGAAGATGAAGAGAAAGGCCCTTATCTTCACAAAGCCCAAGGAAAATGGGAACCTGTCTGGTGGTCCCCTCTCTCCCATAAGACTAGGGTGGTCTCATGAATATGTATATATGCTGATGGGAAGGTGTACAGGAGTCCCTTAAAAATATAATTATTCTGTGTTTATCAACTCAACTGAACAACACTTCTCTTTTTGAGTCCTAGCACAGAAGAACAAACCGTGCCTAATTAAAGCAAATCAAACCCTTATGAAAACATCATAATAAATGTGCTAATTCCCAAAGTCTGAGTGGAAAGGTTAAGTGATCTTGACCTGAGCAGCTGAAGATGCAAAGAGATATGCTAATATATACCATGACCTCCAGTGCATGTCGACAGAGGACAGAGGTGAGGGAAAGGTTACTCTACTTGCAGAGATACGTAAGAAGGAGCAGCAGCCAAGTGTGACTAAGAAACAACATTGTACTTGAGGGTTAAAAATTATGACATAGTACACAAATAGGTCAAGGCATAGGCTGAGTGGGTTATGATTGACATCTAGAACTTTCTAGGAAGCAGCAAAATTAAAAAAAATATATAGGAATTAATCTATGAAGAAAATTCTGCTTTAAGATGTTGTTTACACATTATGGCCCAAGAACTTTCCCACCTTTTATGACCAGCCAGCCCTGATTTGTTTGCCATCCTGGTCTTTCTAAAACAGAGAAATAAAACTCTTACTGAATTTGTCAGGGGGGTGAAAACATGAATGAGTAACTGATGCTTATTTTCATCATAGGCATGGATACACATTTGGGGCTGAGAAGCTATTCCCTTGCTACAGCTTTTTCGAAGTTGTTTCAGTACACTTTTACGGATTTTGTGCTCTATTCATAAAATGCAGACCATTCTCCACTTTGGAGAGGAAAGAGGATGAAATTCACTGCAAGGCACACAATCCACAGGAGCATATTAAACCCTACTCATGTGGACTCTGATAAGTGTTCTGAACTTCAGTGAAATTCCTCAAGATTTTTTTTCCTCACAATACAATGAATATACCAAAGATCTTGTAGCTTACAACTTGAGTTTGAGACTCAGCATTCAGTGGCCTCAGTTCTGAGACTCCTGAGCAGCACACTCCACTGCCAGTCCTCCTTGCTCTAGAAAAATTAGCATGTGCTCTCCTTTTGATAGAGTTGAGGCTACAGATTTCTTGGTGGATGCACTATGCCAGGCTTGGAGACAAGGAGAACCAGAACTACTAAACTGGTACTGAAACCCTAGTGAATCTACCCTCAGACCACTTCCAGTTGAACTGATGCTTATCCTTATAAGGTCTGCTTCAGAAGAGAGGCTGATGGACACAAAGTACAGGGGAAAGTTATAATCTTTTAGAGAGAGAAAAGCACTGTCCAACTGCTGTACTACCATTACATTTAAGGAGTGATGAGAATGTTGTGTTTACAGGATGTGTGATGTAATGAGGCTCAGGTTCTAGAAAAGACATTTAACACTGTTCTATAGCTCCACTAGATACTGAGGCTTCAGGTGGAGAAATTATAGTAATGACTTACTTCATCGTCTCCCTCCTAATTGCACAAGACTTCAAGCAGACCAGTAATGTAAACAAACAAACAAAATTATAAAAATGTATTCCTAGCATTCTTCAATGTAATTTGGAAACATGGAACACAGCCAATAAAGAGAGATCACAAAGTCGCATTTAAAAGCTTTTAATGAGAAGGTAAAAAGAATTTTTATTAGGAAACATTTAGAGGCATGTAGTGACTTCACATTTTCCAGCTCACTGAATTTACAAGCGAAGAGTCTGATGCTGTAGTACCTGGATGCCAAGTAGTTCCTAGGATGTGCAGAGTACCAGAGGCTACTGTAAGTTCCAAGCAGCCAGCATCTCACAGGATCACAACTCCTCTCACTACACACTAAATCTGAAGCACTGCCAGGTTAGTTCACTCTCTCTCTTCTATTTGTGGCAAAGAGACTTTTATAACATCAGTAATTGGCTGGAAAGGATTGCCCTCATTTCATCATACTAAGTTGCACTCCACTCATGCTGTACTCATGACTATTCATAGCATGAACCATGTATAGGAACATGACACTGCAAAAGTGTCACTGTGAGAAATGCTAAAGTAAGAAGTGGGATGAGATTACAAACACCGGACCACTAATCTGCTATAATCCAGTTATACATTTACTTGCTCCCTCATTTTAATTCCATTCACAGAACATATGAACTGTGCGCAAGGCGCTGATACTACTGGTATTACATTACACACAATTTAGGAAAATACTTCTGTAGCCCCGAGGGTGATTCAAAAACTAGTACAAAATGCTGAAGTTTTCACTGTTTAATATCTTACCCAGTCTGGGAGACAGCAAAACCTATTGCACATTCCTGATCACCCTGTAGTTTGTGGGAATAGGTGTGTATCACAAGACATCCCCCTTGTTCAGTTTGGACTGACTGTTTTGACATGATACAAGGAAGGAAAGAGAGGTGGTCAAAGCACTGAAGCAGAACATTTTCAATGACACAAGTGCATGTGGCTGCTTATGTCTACAGAGGTATCTCTATACAAGGGCACTGAAGTCCCTCCATTTGTATCTCAGGAATTAAAATCCTCCCTAGGACCATCTCCATAACAGATGAAACGAGTCTTTCATTCACTACCTGCCGAAATGGGATGCCTGTACATCAACCTGGAGATGGAAGACAAACTCTCCACCAACCTGCTTCTCATGTGACTTTTGCAGTACTTGAATTCTGCCACTGCCGAGCCAGGCAGTGATTTAACTCATCAAACCCTGGCACAAAAGTATGGCACATCCCTGGCACATCCCTTACAGAAGTGTCTGTCAACAAGGGCTGAAGAGCAGAGCGCGAGGACAGACTGTGCCGTTCACATGGAGCATCATCATCTCTTATTGAACAAACCCTGCCCTTCACCATCCCACCTTTTTAAGGAAAGACCTTACAAAGCTTTGAGTTTACTGAAATGATGTAACAAACACATATGCTGCTGAAGTCATATTTGGGTTGCAAGGCTTTTACGCTGAATGGCCTCTGTTGATTTTGCAATTTCTATTTCATAAGATCTGGAAGGCGACAATACATTCCCAAGTGATCTGCTATGTTATAAACCAGCCAGAAACCATTTGAACACCACAACAAGAAAAGGCTTCAGAGAGGCCACAATGCCTCCAGCCACAAGGGCTGACCATTAGGCATGGCCATCCAGCTCTTGCTCCAAAATACAGGTGGGATGCCTGCCTTGGGACTGAGCCATGGTTCCTGCACACTCCAGTGAAGCAGTCACTTCTCTTCATTACTTTCTATATCTACAGCACTCACTGGTGATGTTAATGAGTCTTCTTTACTGACTATAATGAGTTTCATGCAAGTGAAGCCATATCTGGGGAACAATTCAGGCAGAATAAGTTATTTTAGCTGAGACTACAGCTGGCAGAGCCTGCCCCTTAGGCAAATTGCCTTGTAACACAACAAAGCCTGATCTGTCTGCAGTACATTGCAGCAAGCTTGCCAGCCTTTCTCTGAACAGATATCTTCTCCTTGAAGGGAATTCAGATTTTTGTTTATAGAAAAACTCCAAACTCTCAAGAGCAAAAAGCAATCTTGTCACACTTGAACTGCATTTAGCAGCCTTGCACCCTACCCCACAAAGGTAGGGATGGAGGGTGGTGCTTCTATGCCCTGCCAATGCAGCAGAAGATTACTGATGATAACAAAGTGAGATCTAGGAACAGATGGCGATGGCATGGCCCCACCCGGGCAAATGGTCTGGGACACCACCTTTTACGACAGAAATGTGAGTGAATCATTGGTGATGTGCAGGTGTAAAAAGCACATAAAATTAGCATGTGTTTCCCAATACTGATCATGTTAAAACGCATGAAAACCATCATCTCTAACCAGTCACCTTAACAATGAAGAAAATCATCATCACCAGACAGAGCAGCTTCCTAGCCAGAGGCCAGGAGCTGCCTGCTTTCAGCCAGGCTGCTGCAGGCAAAGACCCACAGTTCATGGGGTGCACCCAACCTCATGGGTGCTGCCTCACCAGCTGCATGGAGCAGCATGGGATCCCAGGAAGTGAGAGTACCCACATCTCCTGCAGGCTATGGGTGCACTTCAAACGGGGAAAGGAGGAAGACTGTACCCACACATGCTGGTAGAGTATGTAAGTGCACTTGTGGAAGAGTGTCTATAACTTTTGAGAATTAGTTAAATCTGTTTTCTGTAAGTGCTTATTAACATTAATTCAGTGTTCAGGGTTGTAATTTATCTGTGGCATTACTGGTACTGATCCCAAATGAGCAGTTCATTGACTACTGATTAAATTCATGCCATTATTAAATTGCTTTGATCCTAATTTTAGTTTAAGCTGTGTGAGCTGAATAGCACTCCACTGCAGCACATGTGATTCATCACTCGCTGCTGTTTGTTTCTGTTATACTTTTAAGGATGAGAAAACTGATTTATATCAGGTGTTGACAAGAATTTCAAAATAAAGCTAGGGATTAAAGAGTGTTGTTTAACCAGCTGCAACAAGCCATTGCCTAGAAAAGGTGTGGACAAACTCCAAAAGCAACCTAGATGTCACTATGGATTTGTGGAGCACTGGTAGCGCTGCGTAGTGGAGCAAGAGGGAGATGCTGAACACCTGCAATGAGGGATCATGTTCTGCCTTGGCAAGGACTGCAGCTGATTCAGACTCTGGTTTCTCCTGCAGGGAATCACAACCTTGCTGTAATCTAATTATCTCTCCATACATATATGTGCATTATTTCCATATATAGCTACATTTGGCTGTACCTATAGGCAGTTTACTATAATTACAGATGGCCAGAAATGAAACAGCAGCTTTGAATTTTCTTACTAAGTATGGAAAATAATGGAAACCACAGAAGTACTATGACTAAATAAAAAGCTCACCTTTCATTTATAAAAGTGTGTGCCAGGGAAAACTTAATAATATACACCTAATATAATTAGGGAACCAAATTAAAGGCAATTAAATAATTTAATTTTTTTTTCTAGGAAAAGGTATCAAATTCCTTATGAGTAATATTCTAATCACACAATTAAACCATAATGATTTTACCCAATTAACTTTCTCTCTTTTCTTCTTTTTTATGTTAAAGTATGTAAGATCAGGAATTGGCATATTACAGTAGATGAATATCAAATAAAGCCAAGCACCCAGTGGCACAGTGGCAAGGACTATTTTTAAGCTGGATTAAATTTAGCTTATTATGTTAAAATTAATTAAAAATTAATCAGGCAAGCCACAGACTATAGCTTTACAATAAGGGGCACTTGCAGAGGCTTCATCTGCTTTGTTTAAAACGGAGACACTTCATGATAGCACTGCTCAGAAAACAGATGGACACTGTTGGATGGAGCTGTAAACTTTAAGACAAGCTACCAAGATACTGTAACTTTAAGTTAAGTTTACACTGAAAGGGACACAGCTTTTAGTGTGCGTTCAGCACATCCTTGGAACTCAACCAGGCAAAGGCCCTTCTCACTCTCCTGGGAGTAATGCTACTTTGAGCTGTAGTAACTTAAGAGAGCCACAACAGCAGTACTATAGTTTTTTTCAGACTTGTACCAATTTTTAAAATCAAATTCTTCCTTATTGAACACTTAATCTCCCCTTTCAGCAGAGTGACAAAAGAATAGACATGACAGACCATGAGAATGACTTTGGGTTGCATCAGGTCTTCAGGTGAGCTCCAGGGCAGCCCATGAGACGATACATCCTGGGGATGCACCAATGCAGGACCAGAACTCCTGACTGTGGAAAACACAGAGCATGGCCCAGAGCTGGGGAGAGCTGCAGCTGTGGGAGACATGCTGGGGAAATGGGAGCCTTTCCCAAGTCACGGGAGCACCGTGGTTTCAGAGGATACAAACACTGAGCTGTTGTCAGCTATGACAGTGTAAAAAGTGCTGTGTTCCACTCTTTTCCCTTTTTTGCACCCTCTGTTAAAACCCATAACTCCACTACACAATATGATGTCAAAAATGTCATACAGATAATGACGAGTGGAGCCAAAGGATGAAGCCAGACGTTTATTCTTATGTTGTAACCAATATAAACTGGATTAGGAATTTCAGTTTATATTTAATTGTGTATTTTAAAATAAGCTGTAATAACCGTTGCACTAACATACAAGGAATTCAGAAGCTGGTGGATGTCTTGGCAACCCTGATGTAAATTCATATTCTGCTTCTTTTAAAAGACTGTATCCAAAAGAAACATTGCATCAAATGTACTGTTGAGACGTTCCTCAGCACATGTTTTGACATCTAGGCAAATCTTATGAGTCAGGGTGGTTGAGAAGCTCAAGCAACAGACCTGACACTGCTGCATCTGACAGATTCACCACTGGGACAAAGTAAATTGCCTGTCTTCTTTTGACAGCTGCATAGGAGATCTCAGCCACTTGGCTTCATGTTCCCTCCAACAGTACCCTCCAAGCTCTCCAGCTTCAGCATGGGCCAGCCAGGCATGCAGCAGGGCTGAGCAGCCTCCTCTGTAGCTGGCACTGAGGTTTCCTGGTGACATGGACAGAGCTCCAAAGGAGCTTCAGGGCACTTTGAGACACCCATGCTCTCACAGCAGCTGACAGACACATAAGCTACATCAATCACATGTGAGCATGCCACAGCATGTCCCTTGTGCTCCTCGCCAAATCACTGGCAGCTTACTTCTATCACATCTAATTAGTCAGCAGGAGTCATTTAGCAGCCTGAGAACAAGCCCAACCTGGTCACAGAACACATCTGCTTCCTTGTAATTGGACATTCTGGTACCAGAGCATTAAAGGCAAGTGAAGTTCACAGAAAGGCAGAAAATTTTCTTCTTTCACAGGAATATTACATACTGGCATGATCACATGGTTCCACCAACCTGTGTTAGGCATCCCATGAAGATCACACAGGGTAGGACATACTGCAACACATTTGGTATTTGTGCTCACCCAGCCATGCATCTTTCTTTGCCCCAAAGGTTCCTCTACTACTCTGGCATTCAGATCCAGAAATGCAACCTGTTGTTTGTTTCCTAGTACCAGCAGTAAAGCCCATGCAGCCACAGCCAGGTGTAACTTCTTCACCATCACAGGCTGTAGCTGCAGCAGACAAAATCTGAATACACAAATACAAATTCTAGTTTAATGAGAAAAAAGTAAAGCAAAAGCAAGCAGATTATAGGTGCTCAGGAAAGAGGCTAATGCACCATACAACAAAACCTTCATTAAGATCTCAAGTTAGAAGTGGTAGCAGACTTGAACTATAACTCTCTGGACACAGCACCATGCACAGTGTGGAATCACCAGAATCTTGCATGCCACTGTGAAAAACCTGGCAACCCTAAGGTTCACTATTTGAAACAGTTTAAATTTTCAGTTCAAGTTCTATTTGCCTGTATGATAGAATATATCCAAGCTGAGGCATGCTGTGAGGATTCTCCTGGCAAGTCAATAATCACAACAAAAGTCTTTAACAGGAATACTGTTTCACATTCATTCATAAGCTGTTTTGAAATCTATGGAAAAAAAAATGTAAAAACAAGAAGAGAGAGAGAGAAATCAAAGCAGGTAAATTAACCAGCCTTCCTTAAGCCACGGAGTTAACCATTGTAACAGGCTGTGGTGAGGTTAAAGCCTTTATCACTGCTTTCTACCATCTGGCCAATACACGACACATTTAAATCTTCTATATACTGTACTATAAGCAAACTCTAGATTTAGGCTTCTTACATGAATTTTTTACCTGCCACCCTCAAAATATCATGTTGCCCACCACAACAGAGAGTTGCCATGCTCAGGATGGTTTGACTTTACCTCTAACTGCTCTCAGTCACAGCACCCTCCCACCCTCAGGACGCCACAGAGGAACTCCCAGAGCTCGTTCCCCCGTGTAGATATCAGCACTCAGCACAGCCCTGCTAGCAAGGAAACTTGGCAGAAGCTCACAAAATACACAGCTTAACAATCAAGGGCCTTGTTGAGTTGGACCTTTTATTGAACACAACTCTGGCCCTTGTCTCCTCTCTCTGTTTATAAGGCTTACCAAGTGTATAAACTATTGCTCTTAAATTATGAGGACCCACATTTATGAGAGCAATTATCCTTTGTTTGTTTAGAAAGGCTATTTGTCTTTCTCCTGTCTTTTACATGCCTCCCTGCCTCCTTTGCCCAAAACAAAGCAAAATGTTTGGATTTTTATTTGAGGGTGGGCTCCATCTGAAGTTCACTTAATGAGAGGAAATCTCTGCTATAACCATTGGATGGGGGGAGGAGCTGGAGGAGGAGATCAAGCCTTGCTTCAATTCAAATGAAAGTTAGGCAAGGGAATTGTCTGAAGGAATAGATAAAGTTTTTGCTTTTATGCATCTATAAAATTAATTATAAGGTTGAGGTGGCTTGGCTTTAAAAATAATTCAAAAATCACAGTACATATCAGACAGTAAGTACCTCGCTGTCACTGTGCACTAGAGCAGGGTACAGTTTGAACATTGGATTGACCCTTCTGTAGTCTGTTCAGACAAGATGGAAAGTAAAAACCCACTGCTGGGGCTTTAAGAAGACCATGCTATCTCTGAAAAATGGATTAAACTACATCTTCCAAAAGACTAAAATATGTCTTTGTAAGAGTGCTCTATTCAGAATTAATATTGCCAACATAAGACACATTTGAGCTCTGCAAGTGAGCACACTTGGCTGTCTGACAGTGCTTCCCAGAGAGGTGTCAAGTACCAAGAGTAGATGGACTTCCTTTAACAGTTTCAGAAAAATGATCCCACATACCAGCTCTGTCATTCCTGTAACTCCAACAAGAATCTAAGACCTGAACACTCCTGTGGCCTGCAGCCAGGCAGCTATTACCCCGAGGACCGCTGTTCTTCCTTCCTCTCCTGAATTTGCAACACATGCCCTCTGCTACCAAAGGCAACACCCAGACTGAGCCTTTGCAATCATGGAAAAGAAAGCTTTCTTGCCTGGAAAACCACAACAGCAGTAGGGAAAGGAAACAGGCATGTGATGTAGCTCCTCCTCTCCTCAGGCACACACCTCCTCACTGTGAGCAGCACTAAAACTGTTGTTTTAAGAAATGCCTCAGGTAGGGGAAATCCTCCAATGTCCTTTCAAGTGTGAAATCATACAGGTTCTTCTGAGAGATGAGGATGGGATAGATCTAGAGTAGCTGAGCTCCATCTTGGAAAATAATTTAAAAAAAAATGAAAAGGAAGATTTTTTTGAAACAAGTGCTGCAGAACTGTAAACAGAAGAGAACACAGGGCTGGCAGGTGCAAGGAAGGATGCAGAAGGGCAAAGTCATTGCACAACCAACAGCCACTACAGAACAGAAGGACAGCACAGAAAAACCTTCCAGGAAAGTGGATATTGTTTTGTTGAACAAAGCTGATCAGAAGATACTTTAGAAATGAAATGCCTTTTCTAAATTAGGGATTCTTAACTCTGACAGGAAAAACACTTTGGCTAAAGTTCAGTGGTTGTTCTGCTCTCCAGGTACCAGGCACCCATCCCCTTAGATGACTTTTATTAACTGGTATTCAATGTTTCAGTGCAGAAAGCAGAAGCACCAGATACTTGTAGGCTGAAAGTACATTTTCCCATTTATAAGCCAAAGTCACTAACACTCCCCAACACAGCCTCCATATCCAGATATGATTAGAAGGGATCTTTTAATGGGATTCACTGGCACTTACAGAAATACAATAGGAGGTTATCTTTCATGTTGCAAGATATATTACACTCTCAACAATAAATAAGAGCTCTGAAATAAAATCACAAGTTTCCCTTCTTGTAGGGAACCCTGCTTTTAAGGTTAAATGAACACATTTTTTTAGGCAGAAATATGAAGTACTGTAGAATCACAGTTCCACTATTTAGGTTGGAAAAGACCTCTAGGATCATCAAGTTCAAGCACAAACCTAACACTGTCAAGTCCACTACTAAACCATGTCTCCAATACCACATCTACAGGTCTTTTAAATCCTCCAGGGGTGGGGACTCCACTTCTCTGTGCAGGCTGTTCCAGTGCCTGACAACCGTTTTGATGAAGAAAATTTTTCCAGACCTCCCCTGGTGCAACTTCAGACCATTTCCTCTTGTCCATTCACTGGTTGCTTGAGAAAAGAGACCAATCCCCACCTGGCTACATCCTCTTTTCACGCAGTTGTAGAGAGCAATAAGAGGTCAATAAGACTCCTTTTCTCCAGGTTAAACACCCCCAGCTCCCTCAGCCACTCCTAAAACTCATTCTATTAATTAATCATAAAAAGCATAAATATGAACTCATGGAAGAGCTAAATGCCAATCTACTTTCCAGAAGCAGACTTTTTTCTCTCCAATTCTTTTTTTGGTGTTTTTGGTTTGTTGGGGGGTTTTTGTGTGTTTTTTTGTTGTTTGGTTGTTTGGTTTTTGTTTGTGTATTTTATTTGTTTGGTTTTTGTTGTGTTTTATTTTAAGTTTTGTTGTTGTTGTTTTAAACCATCAACAGCCATTTTTCCAGAGTAAGTTCATGCCATAACCTAAATATGAATTTTATAGAAAGCTTTTGCTGTAAAAGAGTTGTCTGGTTTGATTAATAGCCATCTTGAACAGGAAATACTTGCATAATGCGAATACATCTTGGATACAGATCTGGCTCACAGTGGGTCTTTTGTGCTGCAGAGACTAACCTGGAACTGTTCCCACTGATACTGCTTTAAACAATCCTGCTGGACTGCAAAGTGTGGATACCAGCATCTCCTTCTGCAGGTTTTAAGCTATCCAGCTGGAGAGGGGAATTTACCCAAGTTCTACCAGATACAGATGAAGAAGAGAAACGACCCAATTACTGAGCTGTACAACTTGGTCTTTTGGTCAGAAAGCCTCTAAATCCTATTACATGGCTCAGCATTGCACACTTGGAGAGCTCAGGATAGAGGGCTCTCTATGGTGGAAAAACCTAAGGTTACTTGTTATCTGGCAAACAAAACCACTGCAAGCAGCAGTCTCAATCAAAAAGAAAAGTATCAAAGGACAGAGGAAGATCGGGTGGCTATAGCTCACTCGTGTTTCCAGAAGATACTCAATTAATGCCTACATTGAAGGTCTTGAAAGAAACCCTGAAGCCAAAACAAGTGGGAAGGTCTCAAGGTGAACTTCTTATTTTTGAGAACAAGAAACGAAGTAGGAGTTATCAGTCACTTGTCACTCAAGGAAGGATCCACACAGTTTGACAGGCTCACATGTAATCTAGACAATGTATTTACTAGGAAAACAATAAGTGTGATGGTTGATAGATTAAATTATCCAAGGAGGTGAAAATGAGGGCTTGATCTGGAGAACTGCAGAAAAGTCTTAATTGCACTGTTATTGGACACTACATTGTCAAACAATTTAATGTAGGTATGAATAAAACTCATTTGGATAAACTTTCAGGCATGCACACAAAAATAGGTAATTTTCTACATAAAGTGAAAGAGTGAGTTGACCACTACTATCAGCAAGTAAGATTTTGGGATTGCAATAGACAGTTACATGCCATAGTTCCAAGTATACATAGTCTCGAACAAATAAACAAAGAAGGGCAAAATCAAAACCTCACAAAGGAATAAAGAACAGGAAAGAGCAATCATCACCACAGAGGAAAACAGCAACTTTTGCATGCAGTCCTGGTCCTCTCCTCTCAAAACACTTTAGTACAAGCAGAAGCAGTTCCGAGGAGGACGTTGAGGACAAGCAAAAAAAGGGGAGAGCTTTTGAATGACATTTTTCAGTCAGAAGGAGAGACGAATATGATGAAGACCTGTAGAGTCACAAGAGGCATTAAAAAACCATACCTCACTTATTTTCTTGCACTAGAGAACAGATGATAGAAATCAAACTAACCATTGACAGGCTCAAACCAAACAGACACGAGAGGGCAACTATCTGTAGCTGGAGGAGAGCAGCACTTGCAGAAATCACCTCCTATCATATTTGTAATGCTTATAGTTCTTACCCAGCTCCATCAGCATTTAAAACCTCACTCCTTCCTCTCCCATGTGGATTTTTAAATCCTGTAAGAATGCCATATAAGCACTTCCAATAAATACAGGCCTGAAAACACACTATACTGCAAAGCGTTAAGAGCCGCTGTCTCTTCCATATAGAGCATTGCAAACATGATTGAAACTGATGAGTGTTTTCAAGCCCTAAGGCTGACTGAAAGGTGCAATTAAATACCTCCTTTTATAAGAACAGCTGGAGCCAAATGGTGGTGAAAAACTGGTGAGGGCCATAAGTCAAGAAAGTTAGCTGTGAACCAGGTCAAGAAAAGGTTAAGTTGTAAACAGGCAATCTGGCACTAAGGACTGAAAAAAATTAATGTGCGGCCAATTGCTTAAGCGTGTAAATATCAGGCTTCCAAATAAACATGTCTGAATATAAGGGAAAGAAAAAACATAGCAGGAGATGAGCATTTTCTGTCAACAGCCTTGCAAAGGTCAGGTAGACCTAGGTAACACACATGGGAACAGCAATTTAACTCAAAAGAGTGGTGGGTGCAGTGCATAAGGAGGCCCCTCAGCTTGCTAATACCATAACACTCTACAAATCTCTCTACAACTCCCTGATAAGACCTGATGATCTCAGAGATCATTTTAAATGATTCTGTGATAACTGCCTTGCTGCAGTACAGAGAACCGTGAGAATAATTCTCACTCTAATTCTTGAAATTTTGAAAACAACCTTCCCAGTTCCCATACTGGCCAATAGCTCAAGCCAGCATTACTGCAAATAAATTTTGAGTTTTGCGAAGTTTGACAGAGTTTTCTCATCAGTTTGTTTTGTTTTTTTTTTTACATTTCAGTCAAATACCACCTGTAAAACTCATAGTGAAGGGCTGTGATCGATGTCTGACCACCTGCAGTATTATACATGATTTCTGGTGATAAAAAGAAAAAAATTATTTCCCCAGAAGGTCCTGCAGGACAAAAACATCCAGAAAATGGTTGGTATTTGGCAATACTTCCATTAAAATCTAGTCAAGGAAGAAAGGAGATTACCTTCCTAGCTATCCAAATCTCAAGATGAGTAAACAAAACCATAGTAGGTATATGGCAAGAAAAGACAAGGTTTAATACTATCAAGATCTAAAAGCTATTGTTTGTTTTTGTCAGAGATAAAAAATGTAATACAAAAGAAATAGCTCCCCTCTTCAGGGCACGAGAGGCAAGAGAAGCTGAGGACCAGGCTCACACAAGTAGTTCATGTACAGAAATACCACTCTGGGAATGCCTGATGTGGATGAAGCAATTCATTTTCAGTGAAGGCAGCAGCAAAAGCTGCTGTTGTCTCCTAAGGGGAAGGGAACAGTGTAACGGTGCGAGAAGGAAGAGTGATCCTCAGTGTTTGTGCACACTTTACAGATAACCATGCAGTGCCATTTCCCCAAAATATGCTGTCCCCCTTCAGCATCTCTCCACTCATGCACACATCTGAGCTTCTGCAGTAATTCTGCAGGGCCCAGAACACCATGGAAAGGCTCCCAGGCCATTCTGTGGCTTGAAGTGGTCTGTGCTGCACACCCTGAACAGTGTCCAGCCAAAGCGTGATTAATCTTCCTTGAGTATTCTTCTGTCACTGGGTCCTTTATTCACATGTAGTTACAACATCAAGCAGCCCTAAGCAGGACCCAAGCGCAGCAGCAAGCAGCTTTTTCTGCTTCACAGCTGGGAGTGCTGCTTTGGATTAGAGCTGGATTGCTAATAAAGCAGCATAAGTGGCTGAGGGTGTGCCGAGAGCCAGGGGAGTGCATGCCTGCAGAAATGCTTTAATCCCAGGAAGGAAGAAGTCAACTTGAAGTGAAGCTTCAGTGAATTGTTCCTGCTGACCTTCCAGACTGCCCTAATTTTGCCAGCGCAGAAAGGTCACCTTTGCAATAACGAGCAACTCTATCAAAAACATTATTTTAACAGTGGTGCTGAGAACACAGTGGGTCTGTAATTAATAAAACAAGGAAACTCCACCAAGGTGTTTTTAAAGGGTTTGGTTAGAGGAAGAAGGTAAGAAAGCAACTTAATGAAAAAGCAGCAAAACAAAAGACATAATGCAGCGAGTTCACTGGAGTTCAGTTTTCATACATTTAATACATTTTTTCCAACACGGCTGCTGTTTCTAAAAAAGTCTGCTGCACTTCAGGAACAGCGAAGAGGCATATAAATAAGCTAAGAGCTAGGTTCCCTTAAGCTATTTGAAAAGGAGCAGGTATCATCTGACAACTTTATTACAGGTTTTTAAGTGTAATAAACACCTGTAGGGAACAGCAAGAGCATTAAGAAATGGGGAAGTGAACTAAGCAGTAACAAAGACATTCATGGCTGTATCAGGACAGGAATTACAAATATATTTGAATGCTCAGTCTGAATTACTAGATATATAGTATCTGTAGTAAGGGGGATACTGCCACAGTGTGGAAAAAAAACCAAAACAAAACTAAACAAGCAAACAAAAAAACCCCACCAAAACCCAAACCTCACTCCTATCAATGATTTGTATAATAAATTATCAGTGAGGCAAATCACCATAGTCGGGCTGACAACTGAAGTATTACCAACACTTAAAGAACAGCTATACATTGAAGGAAAACCTATGCTGCTGTTAGGGGAGGTATATCGAGCATGAAAATATTAATCAACTTATCTGCAGTAAAAAATAAAAGTAGCTTTACTGAATCCTCATTTTTTTCTCACGCAAACCTTCAGAAGAAAAGCTTCTCCACCCATGATTTGAAGAGCTTTGGTGGCCAGCCTGCAGAGGCATTCAGCCATCTAGTAGAGCAGGCAGAACATGGCCAACCCCATCCTGTAGGTTGGCCCTGCTCAGTTGCAAGGGTGGTTATAACCCATGCAGTCCTACCTGTGATAGCCAAGATCACTGCCAACACACCAGAACTATGAGTGCAAAAGGATCTAGCATATATCTGTATCTACCTTGGGGAAGAACGTCACAAGTTTACCTGTCATTAATTAATTCCAGAAAAAAAAAAGAAAAAAATCAATACTGCTAAGTTCCCCCTCATCTCTGAGTCACACTTTTCCTTTAGCTTCATCCCTTCAGTTTAAGGCCTTAGTCATCTTTATTCTGCATAGCTATTTATAAATAGTTTCCCATTTAGTCTGTTTATCATGGCTTGCTTCATTTGACTAGTTTCATCTTTTGAGCTTCAAGCTACTTCTTCTGGCAGTTGTGAAAGACTGTTGTCCACTTGATCACCCAGTTTAAATTTCTATGCAAGAGAGTACCCTAATGGTGTGCTTATTAATAAAACTCTGCTCAGTACTATTTGACTTCCATCCCTTCTTCTCCAGTACATCTTTTGAAAGATCTCACACTAAGCTTTTCTTGCCTATGTCTTAATCTTCTGTAGAGTTTTCCACAATATTCCTCATTTTTCATAGCACCACTAAGAGCTCTGCTTCAGAATATGTATGTGAGATGCTTACCCTACCTTTAAAGTTCCTGGTTGGGAGTGGATTGTGGAATAGTAAACAGCACTGTGTCTAATTTCTTTTGAGGGTTACAGATACTGAATGGCCATTGTTACTGCTGTAGTCTTATCACTGACACATCTCTTTTTCTTTCTTTGTGCAGCAGGTAGGTCATCAAGCTTCTCTCATGCACTCCCCCAATTTCTGAGGTAGTTTCTCCTACCTCATGCAAAATCCTATCCTCTTTTTAGCATTTATAATTTTAATTCTCCTCTGAACCCAGGCCTAGCCCACAGAGACTAACCAATTCACAATTCAGGGAAACATGTTACTCTCCATCCTTAGCAATCCCGCAGATAGTAAGGAGATCTGTACTGCTGCTTTATATTCCCCCTTCTTCACACTCCTAATAGGCTTTTTATAGCCTCCATCACGTTTGCACATTCAGGAAGGAAACAGTACGTAACAGATTGGAGAAACAAAATTATTGAAGAAAAAAGCAGATGCTTCCCCAGCTTACACAGTAAATATTTTTAACATCCCTACAAACCCTGGAATGGCTTGAGTCAAATTATGAACCAGTTTTAAATGAATGAAAAATGAAAAAAAAAATTCAAAAAGGGGAAGAAAGCCACCCTAAAACATTCTCAGTCTGGAAAACATTTCCCTTTTCAGACAAAAAAAGAAGGAAAACAAAGCCAAAAGGTGAGTGATCTGAAGTGCTGCATTCAAAATCAAAAGCTGGATCTAAACAAAACGCTCCACACAATGCCATGCAAGCTCTTGGAGTTTGACTCTTCTGCATACCTCTTACTACTAAGAGATGGTGATACACAGCAGTTCCACTCAGCTCTATTCTTATTAACATCTTTAAAGAGGCAAGCTTAGAGTTTTAGTTGTCAGCATCAAAAGATTTTTTTAACAAGTCATATTACATTAAAGATGCAAAATATAGAAGAATCAAGAGTTTAAGGTTGAGTAGAGATAAAATTTTAATTTTTTTTAAGAACAAAAGCCAGGGACTTGGCAGGAGAAGCTCAAAAACTTATCAACAGCTCAAAATTTAGACATTGTGTTGCTTTATATGATGTCTCTTCAAATAATTCAGACTCAAGCTTTATGTGATAACCTAAAATTTATAGAGCTATTTAATAAGACTTTAATTTTTTTTATATATTTGCACAAGAGCCACCCAATGCCAATGTAAACATGTTTTAATCTGGATCTCAATATTTATACTTGCAAATTCTTCAAATTCTGTTATTTACATTCATGCTGCAGAGCATTCTGAAAGCACTGCTTGTACTAAAGAGTGGCAAAACTATTCCACTTGCACTCTATTTTGATATGAAATTTTCCTGAACTTAGGCCTTTGCTCCAATACAGGAACTTTTCATCTTCATAAAAACACAGTTGAGAAGAGGAAAGGACTCTAACACATAACTGCCTTAATCCAGCCAGACCAGCATTTAACTTCTTATACATTTTACTTAAACAAAATATAAGTGACTCTAGGGAAAGCAACATTAATAAACATGATCATATAAACTTTGCAGTGAAAATTCAATTTTACCTTTAATAGCGTCTCTCAAACAATAAACTTTATTATACGACCAATAACTTAATCAGATCCTAGCACCAAAATCAGGTGTTTCATTTTCAATTTTTAATGTTTGTTCAATTGCTTCTTGGAATATTTCATGCCCAAAATGAGATAGAAAATGCCAATGAAAATGTCGGATTCTGCTGGAAACTGGACTGATGCCTCCACTCTCCTCAGTTCCAGGAAAATTTTTCTTGACCAAGGAAAGCATTCCCCTTTGGTTGCTGCAAGATTCCATATCTGAATGTAATACTAAAATTTGTCCAGAATGCTGTTCTAAAAGTTGGGTTAGTGGCAATTTCAGAGTCACACTGCTCTCAGATGATGGCACAAATTACGTCCAATGGTGAAAAAACCAACTGTGATATAAGCTGATCATAAATCTTTGTATTTCTTTGGTTGCTTTAAGTCTCCATAATGCTCTAATGCACTGTTCTCCTACACACTATCACCCTCAGCGCTTATTCCTAGTATTTCCATTGAAATTTCCAAAAAAGCTCTGAGGCATTTTCCTCCCTGCCCTCATCACAGCATTTGCAGCACACAAATATGCACAGCCTGGCTTGTCCCTTAAGTACACTTTCCTGTTTTAAGACACCACTGTTCTTTACATGCAAACATATAATTTTCAAGACACTAATTTCTTTCTCAAGCCATAATATCTTCAGCATATTTAAAGGCAACTCCACAAACTTTATATGCTAGGCTAGCGCATCATTAACTTCTTCAGGATGCTATTTACATCTCTTTCCTAAGAACACATGGAAGAGCTTTTACCCATTTGGAAATTCTGTGTGGAGCCAAGCTTTCCACACTTAGTGGAAGCTCTCAGGTTTCTGGGAGCCTCCAGTTCTTCATGCTCAGTTTGAGTGATTACACCCAGTCTTGCCATAAACAGTTGCTTCAGCTTCTGCAGTGGGGCACAGGGACGAGAATGATGGTGCATCCATAATCTCCTCTGACACTGTAATGTTTCCACTGAAGTGTGGGAAAAAATAAACCTTGACTTTCAACTTGCAACCTTGTGTGGCTGAAGCGTGTAATGAAAGACAGCAACTTACGGTCCACAAGTGCAGTTTGAAGACAGCATTGCTGCAAAAGCAAAAAGAACTGCCCTGCCCCTGTAGAGTCCACACTGATCATGAGCACTACATATACAGCACAAGAGAGAAGAGGTGCTCCAGTTCTGTATGGTTAAGGTTTTGCCAAAATACATAAATATTGGAAGGGAAGTAAAAGCTGTCACTTCATATATGAGGTTAATCTTCACAGTATCTTCTGCATTTCTGTCTCACTACTCATTTTAGAAGTGTTGAAAAAGAGTCTTACAGACTGACATTGGTGTAGCTGCACCCATGAGCCTACCGGAAATTCTGCATCTATCCCTTGGAAAATCTAACTTATGTGCAAAGATGCATTGCAGCTATAAAATACGCACATTTTTGTATTGTCATAAAATCATCCTTTCACATACATTTCACCCAAGCAAAACAACTACTGAAAATTTTAAATTACTATCATGAATTTTGTACCTATAAAGGGGAAAAATGCAAAGCAATTGCATTCTCCTTCTCTAAAATCCAAACAGTTCTAAAACCAGACAAAACTGGTGCACAAAGTATTGTACTGATGGGCTTATCTCCCAAATAAACTGCATCATGCATAGGCACAAACCAACTCCTTGCACATCCTCTGGAAAGAAAAACATGGAATTCCTCCACTCCATTACCTGAGTTTCTGGATGATTCAGACATAAGCTTCCAGCGCTTCCACTTGACAGGCTCACAGGTTTCTACATTCTTTTAAGATTAGGGAAACTATATGACAAGTTGAAGGAAATACAACAGCATTGCTTTGGCACACATGGGGACAGAAAGGCTCTTCAGAAACAGGAGCATTACAGAACAGAAAGAAATTACTCTTAGAGAAGGCAACTCTGTAGGATTCAATGCAAGCTCCAGGGGACAGACGAGGTGAAATGTTCCAGGTGATTTCTCGCTATTTACAGAACATTTAATTACTTCAAGGACAGCTTGTTTCTGCTCCTCCGGATGCTGCAAACCTGGCACACCACAGGACAGATTTACAAGATGCGTTTCCTTCAGTGCCCAGCCAGATGCAGGAGCCAGCCGGGTTGATTTGACTCCCCACATAACCGCATCTGTCCCTGGGCTGCCGAAATGCTGCAGTTGTCGGAGCACCCCCCGGTGTCACAGCACGGCAGAGCCGTGCCCGGCCCCTCCGCAGCCTGGCGCTGCCCTCGCTGGGGGAAGGCAGAGCCACAGCCTCCTCTCTTGCCTGCCCGAAGGAACGGATCAGGGAACCCCAGGTGGGATGCGCTGTGCAGCAGCCAAAATGAGGCCAGTTTTAAGAGGCCAAAAGCAGCCCCTTTGAAGTATCAATAGGTGCAGTGCTCTGCATCATGTCACATGCCCCGGATCACAATAAAACCCAAGGTTTGGTGCAGAAAGATGTGATCAGTAACTCTGTTGTCACAAGCTCAAGCAAGCTGTGACAGCCACTGTGCCTTCCTCAGTAGTGAGACGTTGTACTTGGGATATATGAAGGAAGAATGAGACACACACCAAGTACCTAAAGAGACCTTTGGAAAGCCAACTTATGACAATGAAACTGTTAACATGAGGGTACTTACAGACATCTGGCAAAGGATTTCCAGTGCTTAACCTCTCAAAAACAGAACATGCAGACACTGGGAAAGAGTCGAAGGTATATGTTTTGAACCACTCTCAGCCTCTGCAGGCTTGTTAGATATATGAAATAATATATTTTTGTTCCCCAGCAAATGTCTTTTAAATGAATAGTGTAGAACCACTGCAAACTATCCATAGAGAGAAATGCCTACATAGTCATTTTGTTGCCATGTATCTACTCCAGACTCCTTGCTACTCAGAGAAAAATTCAATTGTTTAGTGAGCTTAGATGACTGTTGGAAGGAATAATTCTACCATCTTTTTCTTAATCTTAATAAACTCCTTTCCCCTCTTGCCTCCTTCTCATTTTAATATAAACTACGCTCCTATGTTAAATGTGACTGCAAAGAAAATTACACGGTTTACAACAGAATTCAAGCTACACTCATAACCTTTAAATTCTGCTCTTGAAACTTGGTATATAAAATCCCAATCACTTCTGAGAATTAAAAGACAAAACGTACATAAAAAGCTTAGCACAAAATGCTTAAATTCAGTCTTATTTATCAAGCACACGTTCTATGGGTTCCAGAATGAAGCTTCACATTATTTCCAAATAATCTTTACTGTCCTATAAAGCAGTCCACTGTATGAACTTTTTGGATTGAACACATAAGCAGATAACACAGACACATTTATTTAATGCTGTAACTGAAACCAGGCATATATTCAGTACAAAACTTACCCCAAGGATCAAGGATTGACAAATGCCTAGGTCAATTAAATGAGAAAATGGGGCAAAATGGGGAATCCTGGGAAACTAGACCTGAAGGCTCCCACCCCACACGGCCCAGGATGTACCAAACTATATCTTAACACTAGCTCTTCCAGCTCTGAGTGGGGCTTCAAGACATGAAGTCACATTTTGATCCGCTACTGAGAGGTCATCTCACCTCTCAGTGAGGTAGTCACCTTTCCTAAAGATGCTGCAGAATATTGCAGCACCTGTTCCAAACAGTTCTGCATGTTTGATGCTGTGAAGAAGTCTCTGTCACATCCATTGTCCTTCTCTTGGTCAATAAGACCAACTAACTTTAGGTACAGAATCACCAGGTCAAAAAGAAGAAAGAAAAAGTGGATGTGCCACGCTCAAGTCCATCAAACAATTGAACTCCTTGTGTGCAAAAATGGGGGCTACAACCCTGTCATTCAAGTGCTTAATCAATCTTCTACCGGGAGTATGGCACAAGGCACAACTCACCTGGGTCAGATTAGTTCCCATTCTTTGTGAGAGGCTAGTCACATGCCTGATCTCTGTTTAGGGGTACCTGAAATGGTACTTCATAAACCGAAGTACCCAGCTTGCTTATTTATCACAAAGGGTGACATATTATCTTCCTGTTGCACAGAAGACAGAAAAGCAATTTTATAGCATTGCATTGCTAAAAAATGGCTTAAGTTTGCTGTTCAAAGTACTGGCACAGTCCCTGCACAACCCAAAGGAGGTGGTGGCCAAGCAGAAGCAGATTGGACATTTGACCCCTGACTGGCAAAGTCGTGATGTATCACCAGTTCACTTCAGCCAAGTCCAACTACAACAAATCATCCTGGCCTCAAACCTTTCCCCATCTCTAACAACACTTTAAATCAAGCCTTCAGATTGCTAAATTCATACAACATCAGAAATGTATTAATGCTTTTAAACTCTATGTGTCAAAAAGGAACTAAACACCTCTTGGGCTAACATTTTTTTCCGAAACACTTCCACAACCATGATGGTAAATCCCACTTGCAACAGTCAGAAACATGAAAGAAGCTGAGGCTTGCATGTCCCAATAAGCAATATGTGTCATCTGGTGGGCAAAATGCCCTCTGGGAAACTGGGGTAAGAAACCCCAGCCAGTAGATGCCTGAATGAACACATAGTTGATAAAGGCCAAAATTATTCAGTTGCCAGAGGGGAAAAAACCCAAACAGCCCAGTGATTGCTCAGTCTGGAGAGAAGCTGGAAATAAAAATTCCTATATGTTGCACTGGACACCAAAACAAAAAGTAAAGAAAATTTACAGATTCAACAGGAATAATGATTTTAAGGATTTTCCAACCTCCCCTCCCTCTCCCAGACAGCCTCTCCACAATCCACAGGCAATATAAGTTTCAGGTCATGCAGTTTTACATACAGCTCTGTATTTGTCAACCTCTCCTCCTACTTTATAGTCACTCATCACTCCTGCTGTCAGGTGGCTGGACCAACAAGCTCTATCTACACTCCAAACAGTTGTTAAACTGTTAATGAACTGTGAAGACTGCTACAGGCTATTTTGGATCTACAGAACAGCTTGTGCATCCAGAAACATGTATTCCTCCCACCCATTATTATTATTTGCTCCAGAAAATAAACTACCTCTCCTCACGAATCCCTCCTGTGAAATTTCGAGCACACTGCCCATGGAAAGGTGGGTGTTGCAAAGCTGCATCAGAAAGACATCGCTCAGTGCTGCCATCCAAGGCAGCAGCAGCCTCACCTCCACCTGCTGACAGCCACTTCTAATTGTTTTCCATCCCTGACTACTTAATGCTGCCAGGCAGGCCCTCCTCAGCTCCGTGTAATTTACTTAAGCAATGCTATGATTCATCCTGCACAAGGTCTTGAAGCAATATGGGTTATTTTCCACACTTGTACTGACATAAAAAATTTCTCAATTGTATTTCCTTTCACAGACCCCGGACTGTTTATTAACACATCAAATATCACCAGTGTCCTCCAGGCTGGTGGTGCTCTTGGCTAACCATACTGATCAGACCATGGCCAAACTGTGACTGAACTGTCAAATAAGTCAGTGGTAAGAAAGATTTTAAATCCAGTTGGGAGACACAGCTTATCCAAAAACTGCAATAAATATGAGTTTTATTTTTGTTTTTTGAAAATGTATTATGTGGTTGCTTAGTTTAACATAACCTTTTTAAAAAACTATTTGGTGGTTTAAGGAAAGAAAACCTGATGTATTCTGCCAATTCTCTCCCATTTATCTGTTTCCTTTTCTATTGTGCTCCAAGTGTCTGCTTCACTTGTTAACAATTAAGTTCAGAATTTCTATGTTTTTGGATGCATATGCACTGAGATAGTATCCACATACACCAGGAGAGAGTAAATTGTACTGTGGCAGCAAATGAGGCAGCTCCCACCTGGCAAAGCTCATATAACCCATTCTCAGCTGCTGCAAGTCTTTCAAGGCCCAAGTGAGGTAAAGCTGAGGTGCTCCCATTGATCTTTGCTGACATCTGTCCTGGAGACTGCAGTGCAGATGCAAGTGAGTGCAACTCTCTGTTCCAGCTGGCCAAAACCAAAAATCTTTCTAAAAAGTGTAAATGAAATTAAGTGCTGTCTGCATTTGCCGTCACGTGGGATATGAAAACATCATATACCAATGTACTCTCTGATACGTAGGAAAAAACACTGATTTTAATTCTGAAAGTTCCCTGTCTCTGTCATCACACAAGGTAGCAGGTGTTGGAAGTGGCCTCATAAGGATTCAAGATACATTACCTCTCATATACTGTAACACCCTTCTTGGGTTGCTCATGGAATATAATCCAGTAAGGAAGCCCTACAAATATCTTTACGTGACACATACAAGACAAACATCTTTTACATACACAAATTCAGGGGATCTGCTGTTGAACCAGAAGGCAATTACAAAGGTACTAGATTTCTATCCTGCTTTGTGGTGGGGAAAGTACATAGTCCAATATTATCATCTTCCATGAATAACCACATCAGAGTTGTGGTTTGGTATGTGGATAAGGAAATACCAGGCAGGAAGAAAACACTGTCTCTATTGGCATACCACTCTGTTCTGCAGTGCACAACACAAATTGTGTGGAAAAACTGGAGAGAGATCAGTAAGAGCCACAAGAGTGACTAAAACATATTTCATCAGACTAGGAAATTCAAGCAGCTGAGGATATTTATCTTACAGAAGAGGTCCAGGATAACCATTTGTAAGTGCCAGTAGGAAAAGATAGATTTGATAGAGGACCACTCAACTTTGGATGTAAAACATATAATTATGTATAACATTTGGAAATTGCAGTAGACATTCTTATTGGAAAAAAAAAATTATAAAAAATCCCATAAAATCCAATGAAGCTCTGGAACAATTTATGAGATTGATTCCCTGTACTCATTTCTTTTAGCTGATTTTGAGAGTTCTAAAACTGACATGCTGTTACATAAGGAAGTAAAGGTCTGTGTTTCCTGTCCATGCAAGGGGTAATATGCACTCATTACAGACCCTTCTGCAGTGAGAAATTACTAAACTCATAGAAACTTAAAAGATATTTTGCAACCTCTTCAAAGAGCTTATTCTTCTTTTAGAAACACTACTAGTTAGGTCTGGAAGTAATTAGCATTATGCTGATATTTTATTTCAACTTTTTAAGAAAAATTATTCTGCCACCATCTTTGCAACCACTTAAGCAATGTCCCTGAGTAACTACAAAGAATGAAAAAGGAATGACAGGGAGGGGTAAAGAAAGCAATATATTACATTATTATTCAACTGCCAAATGCAAGAGCTAGCATACAAGGAGGGCATCTCCCATTAAATCCTTTAATTTGCTAGCTTTAAAAAAAAAAAGGAATGAGAGTTATTTAATTTGCATTATAGTTCAGTAATACTTGGAGCATTTGGTTGCAAGAACCAAAACATTCCCAACACAGTTCAGAGCATCACAGAATCATTTAGGTTGGAAAAGGCCTCCAAGATCATCAGAAGTCCAACCTTGGACCTGACACCACCATGTACACTAAACCATATCATGGAATGCAATGTCTGCCTATTTTTTGAACACTTCCAGGGATGGTGACTTCATGACTTCCCTGGGCAGCCTGTTCCACTGCTTAACCACACTTTCACTGAAGAAATTTTTCAGAATATTCAATCTAAACCTCCCCTGGCACAGTTTGAGGTCATTTCCCATTGTCCTATTACTTAGCTGCCTGGGAGAAGAGACTGATCCCCACCTCCCCATGTCTATTCAGGTACTTGTAGAGAGCAATAATGCCTCGCCTGAGAGCCTCCTGTTCTGCAGATGGAACAACCTTACTACCTTCAGATGCTCCTTATACGACTTACATTGCAGACCCTTTGCCAGCCCTGTTGCCCTTCTCTGGACAGGGTGCAGCACCTCATGGTCTGTCTTGTAGTGTCCCAGAACTGAACACAGGATTTGAGGTGTACCCTCACCAGTGCTGACTACAGAGGGACAATCACTGCCCTGGTCCTGCTGGCCACACTATTGCTGATACAGGCCAGGATGACTTTGGCCTTCTTGGCCACCTGGGCAGATGTAGGTCATGTTCAGCTGCTCTCAAGCAGCACCCCCAGGCTCTTTTCCACTGGGCTACTTTCCAGCCACTCTGCCCCCAGCCTGTAGTGCTGCCTGGGATTGCTATGACAGAAACCAGCACTTCACCTTTTTCAACCTCATACCACTGGCATCAGCCCATCACTCCAGCCTGTTCAGATCTCTACCCTCCAGCAGATCAACACTCCCATTCAACTTGGTATTGTCTGCGAACTTACTGAAGGTGCAATTCAATACCCTTGTCTAGATTATGGATAAAGGTATTAGACAGGACTGGCCCCAGAAGTGGTGGGAACACCTTTGGTGACCAGCCAGCAACTGGATATAATTCCACTGATCCCAGCTCTCTGAGCTGAGCCATCCAGCCAGATTTTTACCTAGTGAAGAATACACCAGATGCTCTTCAGCCAATATGCATCCTCTCATCTCATCGTGCAGAGCTCTACCTTCCCCTCTGTGAGTGCAAAGCTGCCATTCTGGAGTATCTGAAGAGCTGTGGCTGCTCACACCCCCAGCACTCATCCAGTGCCATGACTCACACACAGGAACGGAGGCTGCTCTTCTGGATTGTCCTCATTTGACCACACCACAGCCTGCCAATGTGTCTCTCTCCTCCATGGCCTGAGATGTCCCAACGTGTGAGGCACAGGAGCCAGCTCATCACAGCCTCTGGTAGGGAAGGGAATCACACCACTACTAAAAGAGGTTCCCTAGGGACTGGGGGGCTCTGAGCCAGCAGCTCCTGAGAGGCAGCCTGCTGCCCCTGCCACAGCACAAACCCCTGAGCAAATGCAGCAACTCCAGCCAGTGACTGCTGAAAAGGAAGCTGCTGTCATACGGTGCCTCGTCAGCCTCATGTCAGATCTTAACAGAATATCCTGGCACAACACAGAGGGGACACCAACAGCCTGGAGAGCTGATTTTTATTATATTTATTTATATGTATTTATATTGTTAAATTATTAAACACATAAATACACTATTACATGGCTGTAAAACACGTTTCATTAATTATTATCACAGAAGTTACTGAAATGGAATAGACAAATACCTAACTACCCCCTAGTTTTGAACTAATTGGCCTTTAAATCTAGATTGCATGAGGTTTTGTTGGCTTTTTAATCAAGCATGACGTTTGATTATAAATTATATTTATAACATATAATGCATGACAAAATTATATATATAAACATATTAAATATTATAGTTACAGTGTTATAGAAAACATATTTCTTATAAAATGTAAAAATAATATCCATGGGACTTTCTTTACAGCAAAAACTTTATTGCTTACAGTATCCAAGATATCAAACTAACCCAATGAAAATTTTCAAATCTAATTATGACAGAAAGGAACATCAGGAAGAAAAGTGAAAATGCTTTGCACTGTGCACATTCCCTGATAGACTGCAGCTGCTACCTCCATTCTTCCCAACACCTGGGGAAAGCACCCAGCTTGGCACCCCTTTCCATTCTGGGCAGCTTTGCTCAAGCACAAGAAAGGACAGCACCACTCAGCGAGGCTGGGCTGTGTTTGAAGGCACACAGAGCTCTATGAGCTAAAAGGAGACTCCGCTCATGCCGTGCAAAGCCAGAAGGAGCCATGTGAAGCCAGCTCCCTGCCAGCACAACGTGGAGCACAACCCAACACCACTGACTGAGCAAAGCAGGAGTCTGGAAGAGACTAGAGAGGCTGAGCATACTGCTGGCTAGTCACTGGCTTACAGTTCCACTTGTTAATTTACTTGTAGGAATCCAGAAGGGAAAAGCAGGGTCATGTATAAAGGCATGAACCATCTGCATGTGGAAATTACTTCACCTATTCAGAATCCAGAGGACAGATTTGAAGAATACAAACT